>VUQR01005308.1:3520-15382 GCA_015108515.1 Hemichromis elongatus
AAAATTAAATAAAAAATGAAAAAAAAAAAAAAAAAAGTCAGGAGAAGAACAGGGTCTAATCACAGGGTATGAGGAACTAAAAATAGCGAGGGACTTAATCCCAGGCATTATTTATTCATCTAAAACTTCTCCTGTCTGTGCCGGCTGTGTAAACATCACTTGTTTCGTGGCTCCTCTTCAGGCGGGCTGTTTTCCAGCCTAAACCCCCACACAGTCTTACTGACTAATACCTTGACTATAGGAGAAGAGGGATGGATGTATAAGGGTTGGATTTACTGTGGTGACACAGTCTGTTGAGGGAAACTGCTTAAAGACCGCTCAGGATTAATATTTTACTGTTCCTACTTTCTGAGCGAGCATGAGAGTCGGCACAGCAGTGCACGTAACTATGAAAAACATCCGTAGTGACAACCGGCTGATGTGTAATTAAATATTTCTCTGGATGCTGCTGCAAATGTTATAATGTTACATTTAATCATTGCCAGCTCGTATGCTATAGTTGGTAAGAAGCTGTAGAGTGTGCAGTAGGTCTGGCTGTCAGACTGCGAGGATGAGAGCGTGGTGTAGCAGAGCAGAGGTCAGCCTCAGGCAGCAGGCACGACCAGATTGCTGTGCATGGGGAAGAGAAATCTATTATTGTCTCTTGTTTAGAGACATGAACGCTTTGATGGATGTGACTTTGTAAAATTACTACACTGAATTCGCTGGTTAATTAAATGGATTTTGCAGTAAAGATGGTCATCAGGTGAGTTTGGGGAGTCCATCTAGCTGAACTCATTTTAAGGCACTTCACTTGAATATCTGTCTTTATCTGACTGCTTAAGTTATTAGCATAGACAAATCTATAGTTTGTTTGTTTTTTTAGCTCCGATGTCTTTACTTGATAACGAGTAATTAGATTGGTACTGGCAATGTTGTGAAAAAGTATTTCCTTTAGGTAAAACAAAACAAAAAGTAAAGTAAACCAGGTTGGAGCAAATACTTTTACACAGCGCTACACGGATGCACATAGATCAGGAATGGGAGGCAACATTTTAGCAACCTTTAAACTCAGATTAGCAATCTGCAAGTTCAATTTCACGATCCTAGCCCTGTATGTTAACAACACACGTCATTGGTTATCGCTGATATTCCAGCTGGTAAAATCAAAAGTCCAAAGTGTGTTTTGTTTTTTCCATTTTCTAACTACACTCCAGAACCAAAAGACTTTGATATACAATAAAACAAAGAACAAAGAAAATCTTCACTATAGTGATCATTTTGTGTGTCCATAGTGCTTCTGAACACTTAAGAGCTTTTTAATACAACCCACTTTCATCCCTTCATACATTGCTTTTGTAAGTGCTCTTCTAACTCCCATTCCCAAGGACACTTGGACTTGGAAGCAACGGATCAAATCATCAACCTGGTGAGTAATTGGCATCCCATTCTACGTCCCGAGTCAATGCCACCCCTGCTCCACGTATCTGCTGATACTGAGGCCGATCTGTGACTAGTGTTAAAAGCTGGGTTCTGGACTTTCATACGTGATGTTACCATATGTGCAATAAGGGCTCTACACTGCACGTAATAAGAATCGCTGTCTCAGCTTTTTAGTGACATAAACGTACTTAACCAGCGTTTGAGGTGAAGTAAAAGAAACCTACTTAAAGCACACAGAGAAATGTTGAGAAAAGTGTAAAATACCTGCATAGAAACTGCATTTAATACATCAGTCTGTTTAAACTGATACCCCATCCAGCATTTAGATTGATATATGTGTACCACATATGAGCTTGGAGAATAATTTTCAAATCAAAATTTTTAAACATTTTACCATCAAAAAAGATCATTAAAAATGTATTAATTAATGGGTAAAACTGCAGCAAGCCATAGTGCTGTGATGTGAGGATATAGAACTGAAAAAACAATGAAATATATGTAATTATGATTACTTTAAGTAAGTTTTAATGGAGTGTTTTTACACTTGCTGTATGTATGCACTTTGGGGTCACAGTTCTCTTATTTAGAATCAATTTCTAGTTCCCCTCGAGTGTCTTTCACTCATTGCACCGAGGAAGGATTATGTGGTTATTATTTAGAGGTAGTTCAGATATAGTCTCTTCTCTTTATTGAAAAAGAGATTTTGGTCAACTGATTTTTTTTATTATTGTGCATTAGTAGTATATTGCTGAATGAATTACTGGAACATTAAAAAATTCAACATACAGTGATGAAAACATAAATTCTATACCTACTGTACATGCTTACAGCCAGACTTGACAACGTAGATATTTCAATTAAATCATTTTGGATATTCCAGATGATTCAAAGGGAGAGCACCAAAACTGAAGTATACTGAGTCCAGTCCTTTTCAATTCAATTCAATTCAATTCAATTTTATTTATATAGCGCCAGATCACAACAACAGTCGCCTCAAGGCGCTTTTTCATATTGTAAAGGTTAGCAGAGACCAAAAGCTTCAATGACATGCATCATATTGTGAAGGTGGTGAAGGTTTGCTTGATGGAGTTGACTTGAAGGTTCTTAAACTAAAACATGTCCTGGTTTTAGAGGGGTTTTTTGTGAAAGGTCATATTCACCCAATTATGAAGCATTTCCTAAGCTCAGCAGAACATCTACTTGCCACAGTTTTCATTTTCTCCACACGACAGAAGGGACATTATGTTGACAAAGTCCGAGATATCGGGCGTTGCTTTCCTTGTGCTTCTCTCGGTTCCTTTCTGTCAGGGCTGAGAGCTTTCTTGCTCAGGCTCCTTCCACTTACATTTTCATTTAAAATAGCAGGCGCGTCATTGTAAAAGGCAGCAAGGCTTCTTCTGAAAAGACTCTTTGTCCTTGTCGCTGTGAGCTTGATTGGAGACAATGCCCTGTGCTGTTGTTGTCAAAACTAACCTCCAACATCAAAGGTATTCAGTGCTGCTTAAAGCCTGCTCTTTTAAAGCTAGAGAAGCAGACGAGTGTGAAAAGGCTTTTATTCCATTCGGACATACCCACCTGGTAAATGTAAGTGGATCATTTTAGCTGCATGATTATTTACACAGTAGCCCCACGACAGGATGTCTTTAGTATGTGGTGTATACAAAATAATAGCAGTGGCTTTGTTTAGGAAAAGCCCGGATAGCAATTTGCAACATTAATGAGTTCTTATGTAATTGCAGAGCTGTGACAAGTCAGAAAGAAGAGGAGGAGAAAACAGATTTTACCTTTTCTCTCTTTTTAATGTAAGCCAGCTTCAACCTCTGTTTATTTGATCAAAAGACTCGTATAACCTCAACCTTTTGCATAATTTACCTGCAGCTTGTTCCTGTGTCTGCCTGAGCTGCTACAGATACCTTATGTAGGTCAGTTTACTTGACAAGGTAATCCCATCTAAACTGTTGTTGGATTATCAGCTAAAATTAAACTGTTCACATCATGGGTCGCTGCCTGTTCAGTGCTTAATCCAATAGCTCAATGAAACTTACCATGTGTTCTAATTAGGACCGTAATAACAGCAGCTATGACTGATTCTGAGATTTCAGCAGTGAAGCCACTGAAGCCAGTGATTTTAGCTGGCTAAGCGACTTCTTAACGTCTCAACTTCCACTTCAGCCTGGCAGTTTTAAACCCCCTAAAGTTGAATCATCCTGGAAAGCTGTCAGCTCAGCAGTGACAGATTGTGGCCAGCACCTGGTATTAAATGCAAGGTTGTTATAGCAAGTCAGTGCCACAACCAAAGTTTAGTTTTAATTATCAGGATTAACAGTCAAAGATGAGCGTTTGGTTGGTAATTAGTCTCTTAGCTTAGCAGAGACGAGCTATCCGTCCTACTGCTGGACTCCCAGCTGCACAAGGAGAAGCTTCGACACACGTGGGCCCTCAGGGTGAAATGTGGAATCTGGATTCGCCTGCAGTCTAAACTTACCGAATGGCTAAAACAATCAATAAGTGATTACAATTCAGACTTTTTGCTCAAACACGTAGGGTTTAACAACATTTTTGTATTAACTGTTTAGGAATTACACGTGACATAATTGACTAACAAGCAGTTTCATGGCTAGCTGATGCTTCTTCGTGTTATTTTATGAGAAATGAAGTAAACATCTGAAGTTGATTCAAAATGTTGAATATGTATTTTGTTGTTTTTTGTTTGTTTTTTTTTGAAGTGACCAAATTCAAAATCTGGTATATTCTCTACAAAAAGCAATGTACGGGCCAACTCATCATAAACAGGCCCTGAAAAACAACAAAAGACAAAGTGCATGATGACAGAATTATTTCCATGGTTAAGAAAAATAGCCTCACAAGATCTAAAGTAAGAAAATACTTAGGAAGGGAGGCAGATTGGTGTCGAGGTCTACAATCAGGCCGCACCTTCATAAATAGAAATAAAGAGGGTTTACAACAAGGTGCAACCCAATGGTTACACTCAAGAACAAGAGCTGGATTAGACCAAACATCTAAGAGAGCCTGCCAAGATTAACTGGTACCAAAAAATGGGAAAAGAAAAGTGTGCAGAAGGAAAGGAGCAGCTCGTGATCTGAAGTATCCTACAGTAGCTGTCATAGAGGTGGAGGCAGTGTTATAGGCATGAATGACTGCCAGTGGAACCGGGTCACTAGTGTTTATTGATGATGTGACTGATGGAAGTAGCAGGATGATTTCTGAAGTAAACAGCCCTGTACGCTGCTGAGACTCCACGTTGCAAATGGATAATGTCCCGAAGCACACCACAAACGCAAGAGTTTCTCAAGAGCAAAGAAATGGGATATGCTTCAATCTTCGAGTCAGGCACTTACACTAAAGCCAGTAGAGGGCCTTTTTCAGATATTAGATACAAAACTGAAGACAGACACAACCATAAGCAAGCAGCAAGTGAAGGCAGCTGCCGTAAAAGCCTCAAGTGGGGAAACATAAAAACCTTTACTCTCTTTGGACGAATAGTCTGACATTCAACCCGAAGATTCCCATAAACGTGTGTGCGTCCGATTATGTGTGTAATCATCAACAGATTTCAGCTTCTCTTCTTCCAGATGCAAAATTTCTGAACATACCACCTGCTTCATCTCCATGTCTTTTTAAAAATTTCCAAGAAAAAGAGTTTTACAGTTAAATAAAGTACTATTATTATGAAAAGTCAAGGCTGTCACTGTAATGACAAAGATGTACAGATCACAGACTCCCAGTATTCAGTACTCTGAAAGACTTGTCAATACATTGCAAGATTCATTCTATATATTCACGTTTGTTTTATGTACAGACTGACTAATAAATAACTCCAATCAGCTAATGACATGGAGGCATGTAGACTGTCAGAATTGGTAAACTAGGTGACTTAAGTAACTTTGAATGTTGGATTGTTGTGCCGGACGGGCTGTTGAAATCTCCGGGGTTAACAAAGAGAAGCTGTCCAGTCAGCTGAGCTTCTGTGGGTGTAAATATGTGGTTTGACATCACAGAGGAGTCAGAGGAGAATAATCAGTCTTCTTCAAGCTGATAGGAAGCCAACAGTAACTCAGATAACTACTTCTGATATCTAAGGTATGGAGAAAGGTGTTTTGAATACACAACTAGGACTGGACAATAAAGCAATAAAGATGTGTAGTGCACAATAACCTTTCCTCACTAGAGATACATGAGATATGGTCAATATAAAGTCAATAAATCGCATTACTTCCTTGTTTTGACAGACTGCATGAAAGATTGTGAGTGTCACGAAAGACGAAAAGACAACAGTTAGTTATAACTTATAACTTGCGTGGTAGAGTTTCTGAATATGACAGGCCAAAGTGCAAAAGACGAGTATGAAAAAGGAATTATTTGAATGGCCCTGGACGGATTATTGGTAACGGTAGGTGTGCAACAGCATTTTGACATCAATTCATTAAAGCTGCATGAATTATTAGCAACTTGCTGTGTGTACATCCTGTGTGTTATGGAGGAGGGTGGACACAGGCTTTGTGGAGAATGTGATTACACATTTCGAGAACATTTGCACCGATTTAATGTATTAAATATTTTTTGTTAATCGTCGGTAGAGTTTGGAAAATGAACTTGAGAATTATATATTGAGCTCATTAAATGCTTTATATTTAAAAAACCAAAGGTGTGTATGTGTATTTAAAGTATCTCAGTCATAGCCATGATTCCTACCTGTCGCCGTGCAATAATGTGAAAGTGTTGGAAGCAGAGTGCCGTTCTCTGTGGAGACATTTAAAGCTTACATGAGCTCAATAGCAAGGCTTCAACTGTGCTTGAGGCTAACAGATGGTCAACTTATGGCCCTTTTTTTTTTTTTTGAAGATGGTGTGTGTGTGTGAGTTTATAGCAGCAAATATGCATTAACTCACACGTCAGCCCTTTGTTGAGAGAGGGCAATGGGAGCCGAGATTTCACTCCACAGAATGGTATGGCTATTTAAAGGGAGGCAACACAACAAAAGAGGGAGACTGGGAAGAGAAAGTGAGATAGCCAGCGAATGGATTCCAGTCATATGTTTACCTGCCAGTGGTGCTTTTTCTGTACTGTTGCCATGGCAACAACGGCTCGCTGTGAGTCTGAGAGACAAGGGATGTAATTCTGCCTGTCACCAGTGTAGCCTGGAGCTGACTCCCCAGCTGCTGGTTGCCATGAGACCAGACAGACACATCCTCCTTTTCAGCGATGAATCTTTTCTCTGGATGCTCAAATCAAATTAAGTACATTTTGTTTTCTGAGGAATGTCCAAGTTAATATCCACTGTTACACTCTGTATAACATAAAACGTAGTGTCAACTTTTTAAAGGTGTTGGCATTTAAACTACTAGGTTGGATAAAGGGATGATTAACAGACTAACTATATGATTAAAGATGGACCCCACGCAGCTTTTCCTCATGCACAAAACACTAAACAAAAACGGCATGCTGTGAATTTATTGAGTGAATTATTACAAAATAAGACCTGGAACGTCCTGGAATTACAAACCTCTCTTCAAAAATGACATTCCATTTTATATCTGTATCCATGCTTTTAAACATTTAATACATTTTTCGTTGAAAAATATATTAATTTCAATTTGATGCCAGCAACACAGCAAAAAAAAGGAGCAGGGAACAGAGCTGGAACATGTTACAAGTAATTGCCTTGCATCAAAGAGAGGTTGAGTCTTTCAGAAGTAAAGATTAAGAGGCGAGCAGCCCAGTATTTCAATAATGTTTTTCAGTGTGAAACTGTTAAAAATTTCATATTCAAACAAAAATCTGCAGATATCTCTGTGTGCAACGGACAAGGCAGTAACGGAAACACAACTTGAACGACTGTGATATTCAGGCCTTCCAGTGACACTGCATTGAAAACAGTGGCATTGCTCAAAAAACTACTTGGCCATTGCTAGCTAACTAACAAACCAAGCAAATGGTTTACAAACCATTTACAGTAACATCAAACTCTGGAAAACAAGATGAGAAAAGGAACTAAAAGTTACAAGTAAAAAAACTTGGAGATAAATAATGTCTCTCTGATTCTGATTCTGAAATCACAAATCAGAAGGGATCACCTTATAAGCTGTGTTTGTAGATGTTAAACATGTTTGCGTTTCAATTTGACATTCTCAATATGTTTTTAATGATTATATTTTTAGGTTACAGAAGTCAGACGTTTTGCCCTTTTATACCTTATAAATGTATTTTACAGATAGCTGCCCCCACTGGTTGAAGCAGAGGACTACCCCTCTCTGAGTCTGGTTTCTTCCTGTTAAAAGGGAGTTTTTCCTTCCCACTCTCACCAAGTGCTTGCTCATAGAAGGTTGATCTGACTGTTGGGTTTTTACCTTACAATATAAAGCGCATTGAGGCAACTCCTGTTGTTATTTAGGTAACTTATAAACAAAGCAGAAATACTGCTCAATTTTAAAATCATTTATCATACCTTATATAATAACATCTATGTTGTAGAGCATTCTTTTTAAAAGTGGGTAAAATCGTAACATTGTACCCTTGTTTCTTTCCTGAAGAGTTCCTGAAATGACAGAAGTGGAGCCAGTGCTGGATTTCGCCTCCTCGGGGCGCTCAGGGAGGAGAAATGCCCTGCCTGATATCCTGGGCTCCCCAGCAGGTGTAAACCCTGGTGACTTGCCTCTGAAACTGGCTGAGCTATCCCTAAAAGGTGATATTTCATTTGAATTGTTTTCTTTTTCTTTTTAATTTAACTGTATTACTGAGGTTATTAGTTTTTTTATGGTTCCCTCGGGTGTTTTAGTATATTTTGAGTACTTTAACATGCAAAGTGATTGTTTAGAAACAGTATAATGTAAATTAAGGACACTTAAGGACACTTTGATCCCCGGAGCTATGTCTGCGGCTCATTTAGGGCTTGCAGCGATGGCAAAGTTTTTGAGATTTAGGAAAGGTTGTCCTTGTCTAAAAACATCTCCAGTTAGTAGCAGATGGATGAGCTTTAGGCTAGGAATGTCACCAGGGAAATGCTGCTCATTTCCCTGTTGTGCATCTCAATTGCTAAAAGACTGTAGCTACCAGGGGTGCCAAATTTGGGCCACTGATCATCTTTGGCTGCATGGCTAGAAATCAAATTAGCTTCTAACACAAACATGGCCCCAAATACAGGTTTGCTCACATGAACTCGGATCTTTTGGCATTTCTCCAGCAGCGGCAGAGAGACACTTTTTAAAACTTTGTTTGCCTCCATTGGGGTTTCTGAAAAAATAGCAGCCTTAAAATAAAAGCAAAAGCAAAAAATGCCAAGCATATCACTGTCACCGTCATTTATCAATAAGAGTTTTTGAAGGAAATTCCTTTTGTTTGTGCCTTTGGGAGTCATTTTTGAGTTTTGTGTGCAGATGGTCCGGGAGGGGCTCAGTCACCCACGGCGGAGGAGCCACCAGCACCGCCAGAGAGCTCAGATGGGAAAGAGGGATCGTAGGGACTCGTTTATTTACCTCCCAGGAGGCCAACAGAGATAACCTGAGAGAGGATGAGGAACGAGGCAGAGGGCGACCTGTGGGAGAATGAGTGATGATCTGTGGAGAGTCACACCGTTTGCGAGGCAGCTGAGCTGCGGAGGGAGGGTGATGGACCCACTCCCAAAGGACTGGAGCCAAGAGCTTAGGACTGGTTTGGTACTTTCTGAAAAGAGTCAGACGTCACCTAGTTCTGAACCACATAGTGTGTGTACGTGTGCATATATGCATATACGCAGATACGCTACGTTGAGAATCAAAAGGACAATGACAGATTGTGTCCTGTACACTGTTTATTACTATTTTTCTATGATTTATTTCAAACTAAAGAAAAAAGGAACTTGTAAGTCAAAATGTAACGCACCATTTTCCTTGCATTTCCTGCAGATCTCTGTTTTGTAGCCCTACGTGTTCTTTGACAGTAGTTTAACTGCAGCCCGTAGTGGCTCGACCCTGTCTAATCCAGTACATGACTTAAGAAAACTGGGAAGTGCGCCTCATTTATGCTTTTTTACACTAAATGTGTAAGATCTACTGTGCATTTTCAAACGAGTCTATAATTACACTGCAGTTGTACAGTTTGTATCCTTCATCACCAGACTGTTTTAACCATAACAGCAACCAGGGACTCATTGCACTTTTTAGGGGTACAAGATGATGATACGGCATCCAAATAAGGTGTAGTCTATATCTTGAAGCATTCCTTTAGAGAATAGTTTCCCACTGCCAACACTACTTCATTGTAATACTGAGTGAAAAATTAAGATTTCCTTTTGTTTTGTTCTATTGTTTTGCTTAAGGCTGCTTTTTAAAGTCTCTTCGTTTTTTTTCAAATATTTGAACATGTGCCTGGTGGCCGTTTACAACTAAAAGTGCGTGTTGTGTTCTTTCTCTGTGAGGTACTGTTATTGCAAATTTCGGGGCTATTGATATTTCCTCAGTTTTAATAGGAGGTATCGTTAAAAGAAAAAACCCATCTGAACTACTCGGACTGTGGATGGAAAAAGAAAACACTGACCGTAAAATCCACGTGGACAACCGGATTTGGATTTGCAGCAAAATCAAGTGTGGATTTGTTTGTTTTTTTCTGTCTGCAGTGACAGCAGCATACGCCTGGGCGCGGGGAGCAAGCGTTAAGAAATGCCGCAAACCTCCACAATGTGTTTCGAGTGCTGAAAATGGCAGCAGTTCCCCTTCTGTCTCTCGCACGGAGAAAAGTCTGTTCGCACTCATCAACACATGAGCAGAACTGTGAATAGGATGCGAGCTGGAGAGTGAAAAACAACAGCGAGAGTTCACACTTTGCCAGCCATCCCCTCTCTGATACTGTACATATACTGTATTGTAGTAAAATCCATGTGTGTCATACATGCTGCCGGTATGACCAGACCGTACCCACAAACAAAAGGTGTTTTGTAATTGTCTCTATTTGAAGATGTGCTGACTGGTGGCCTGTCTTTATGTGGATGTGTTTCACCAATGCAACAAGGAAAACCTGACGTGCTGCTGCCCAGTCTGTTCTTCTTTTGGTTTTTTTCTTTTATGCCGTCCTGATAAAGTGTCTGTGGTCTGTCTGAAGCTGATCAACACATTTTAAGAGACCGATGAATCCGAGGTGTATGTCGTAGTGTCCTGGTGCAGATATTTTACTTAGCTGGATTGAATCCTTTATGTTGATTCTATCTGGTGGTGAAAATTGCCATATTAAAACTCCAAGCTTTACCTATACTGCAGTGTGTTCAATTCTTTTCTGTATCTTCCCCTCAGTCCTGCCCCTTGACCTTTAACCTTCTACGACCTGGCGTTCACATATGTGGACATCACGTTTTGGGTTGTCTACGCCAAAATGCAAAATTTTGCTCCTCACAAGGGGCTGATATCCATTTACGAGGACGTTATACTGCCACTGTTCTATCACAATTTAAAACAGATGTCCCAGTATGTGGATCTCTTTTTTTTTTTTCAGAAACAAAAATCAGTTTGGAAAAAAGAAAAAGAAAAAATTGGGTTTTTTTTTGTTTTTACAATGATCAGGTCCCAATGAGCCCAAATAGCAAAGAGAAATAAAAAATGCATGCCATGAAAGAGTTCGGGTCTTAGGAGTTTAAAGTAAGGAGTATGTTGCTTATGTCTGGCTATACGAGTCTGACATGTGGCCACACTGACATAGTTTCAAAATATATTCAAACACTAATAGCTGTTAGATGAGTTGTTTACCTTTAATAGTTGGCATGTAAATACTGTAACGCTACTTTTAGCTTCTCCCTTGTCACAAAGAAGCGTTACAACAGGTAGCAACGCATGGTTGATTTGGTAGGAGTAAGCTGTGACGCCCTTCCTGACGCAACCCCAAAAGGGATTTGTTTCTCTTGCTAGAAGGTAAGAGTAGCCTTTTTACTCGCCACCACACTATGGTATACACTGACATGAATAACTGATCCCCTGACTGAAAACCCTAAATGCTGATTGTTTTTGTCGCTGATTAGTGTTTTGCCAAATTAAATCTCTGTTATAAACTTAATTTGCTGTATTTGCAGATGAGACAGTCTAAACAACAGACGCCTGCCATGAAGGAGACCCGCCCGGTTAAATGTGTTTACAGGTTTCAGAATGCTGCATATGTGGCTAAAGTTGCATCAGGCTTTTTTGTCTCCAGGGTGGGTTGTGACATATATGATAAGTAGTTCCCCGATAGGCTTAATGTAGGAAACGTGAAGTCGAACTGATGCTTTGCAATGTTCAGATCACGCTGTTTTAGAACAGAAGAACAGCAGCGTTGTGTTTAACGCCTAAAAGCCCAGTACGGTTGTTGTGTAAATTTCTTCCAAAAATGCTTTTTGTCAGTTGTGAGGCAAAAGGGAAGGTATGACTCTAGGTACACCCTCTTCCCGCGCCAAAGTTTTGAACACATGATGGTCCTTGTCAG
>VUQR01005308.1:15402-36155 GCA_015108515.1 Hemichromis elongatus
AAGAACAGCAGCGTTGTGTTTAACACCTAAAAGCCCAGTACGGTTGTTGTGTAAATTTCTTCCAAAAATGCTTTTTGTCAGTTGTGAGGCAAAAGGGAAGGTATGACTCTATATGACTCTAGGTACACCCTCTTCCCGCGCCAAAGTTTTGAACACATGATGGTCCTTGTCAGATTCAGCTGGATTAAAATGATTTAATTATTTAAAATGATTGAAATAACTCAGATGAAGAGCAACACATAACATATTACACCTTCCCCCTAATTATTTATTTATTTAACACAAACTAGATTTCTTGAATGTAGGAGTCACGTCAGAGAAAGTTCAAACAGTGCTCAGAAGTTCTTAGTGGGGAATTGGAATATGAGAAAGACAAACCGACATTTTTGGCAATTACTAAACAATAAAGGCATTTCATCTGCATTTTTTTTTTTAGATATTCTTTATTGTGTTTTTGGCAATTCCATAACAACTCAGACTGAAGGTAGTCCTGGTGATCTTAACGACAAGTTTATCGTCACCTGGCAGTCTCATTCTGTCCTATAAGCGACGGTAGCTAACAGCAGCTCAGTGCACTAGCATGTGTATAAGGCTGTTTGCCTAGAATTGCATACTGAATACTGCATACTGTTTAAAAGTGAAGTATTCAAATCCAGAACAAATATAGGCAGGAATTTCTCTGTCGTGCATGTGGAGAAATCTGCTAATAAATAAGAACACATTAACAGGCCACACACAGTATCATGTCCAAGGATACTTTGGCAGACTGGAGCATCCAGGGATCAAACCACCAACCTCATGACTAGGACATCTATGTAATAAAGCTTCAAAACATTAATTGATGAATACTTCATGAATAGCAGCCATGTAGAGTTGCGACAGTGAATAGAATTTAATATGAAGTGAAAACACGATTGATTGGTGTCCTTTTTATTATTTTCTTAATATTTAATTACTTGTTCCACAAGTGCTTTTCCACTTTTTTCAGATATTGAAGCAAGCAAGAAATTAGCATGTAGTAATGTAGTTTGGTGGTGAAGAAATGAGCACGACTGGGTCAGACACAGTTCAGTTCCATACAAACCTTCACTACACTCCACAGTAGTTGTATATAAACAGGGATGCCGCAGTCACTTAGTCCATGTGCTGCACATGATGCAGTTTCAAGCGAGCCAAACCAATAAAAAAGCTGCAAAATGACCTACATGAATAAAATCTTTAATATTTAAATAAACATTTTCACATTTAAAGAGTGACACAGTGACAAAAAAGAGGAACAGCCTCAGATTTCTTAAGAAAAAAGAACCATTTCCACAGTATATCTCAGTTTTCCCACATTTGTCGAATCTACTGTAAGAAAACAACATTTGTATTTTACGCCTCTGTCTCTTCACTCCTGGTTGGTAATGTCAGCATCACATCAACACACCGGGAACAGCAATCCATTTTATTGTAAAAACAATGATTAATTATTGGCTTCACAGCATAATTCGCATTTTACAAAGTTGTTAGTTATAAGTTGCTCTCTAAAAAAATCCCACAGGCCGGTTTAGCGACTTTTATTTCACTGCTTACTGTTTGTTTGCAGAGGCCTTTTCCTTTTCCTTGTGTTACATGTATGTAGTAAGAAATGTCTAGGGTAAAAATTCTGGGGTACTTTTGGTTTTTTTCCAATAATATGAGAATTTTTTTTTCCGCTTGGTTGATTTTATAATAATCAAAAAAATCCTCTTCAAAACTGATCACCTCTCTTTAACACTGGATTAATAAAGAATTTCTAAAAGCTAAAAAAAAAAAAAAAGATTAATTGCAGTATTTACAAAGGAAGCTGAATATTAAACTGCACTGATGGGAAATTGTTTTAGAGAGTTCAAAAGTGAGCAAAGTAACATGATCAGTAAAATTTGTGCTGCATTCACGTATTAACCCTGCGTGACTTGTACTAATAACACATCTCCCAGCTTCTGTCTTTCCTTCTTCGCTCTCTGCATTTTATGTGAACAATATTTTTGTGTTGCCTGAATATAGAAGATTGTCAGAGGTTTGCATTGCTTTTTTTGTTTGTTTTTTTTTAGCAGGATCTGAAGAGCATCTAGAGACTCTGCTGCAGTTACCCCCACGGAGCCGTCTGTGAACACTGTCCTCTCCTCAGGGCCTTCACATACTATCAAGTTTAAAAGTTATTACACATTTGACCATTACACAACATACGGTTAACCCTTTGTCAATTGATTTCATGTGACGCTGAGCTCCTGGAAATAAAGTTTTTATAATTTTCTCTCACCATTTGTTTTCAGGTTTGCATAAAATCATCTAACTGCTGCACTAAATGCCATTTTTATACATTTTGGCTCGGTACAGCAGGATACTTCTGAATATACACATGGCTTTTAATGTTTACACTGAGACACACTGACATGCACGCATACAAAACATCAGAGCTACACTGCATCCAGGATGCATTCACAGCACTTCACTTGTTCCACATTTTGTCTTGTTTCAGCCTTATTCAAAATTTGATATAAATCAGTTTTGCTCAAAATTCTCCACACAATACCACATAAGGATGAAACAAAATAGCTTGTTCGAAAGTCTAGCAAATTGAATACAAATAAAAAACAAAAATATAAAATAAGTAAACATAAGCAAAAGTTTTTACACAGATTTGAGCTCAGGTGAATCGTGTTTCCACTTATTGTTTGTCACTTGTTTGTACAGCTTGATTGGAGTCCTCCTGTGGTACATTCAGGTGATTGAACATGACGTGAACAGCATAAAGCCGTCTGTCTATATAAGGGCTAGAGATTCTTGTCAGAGCACAAACAAGACCTTGAAGTCCAAAGAACTGCTTGCAGACCTCCGAGACAGAATTGTATTAAGGCACAAATCTGAAGAAGGGAAATTTTTCAACAGCCTAAAGGTCCTAATGATCACTTTAACCCCCGTAACCTGTAAAGGGAAATGTTTGGAACCACCAGGAGAGAGGCGAACCTTCCAGAAGGACAACCATTTCAGCAGCACTCAGGCCTGTGTGTTAGAGAGGCAACATGGAAGCCTAAAAGACAGCAAGCCTGGTGTAAACCATAAAGCAGAGGTTCTCAAACTTTTCACAATGAGTAAATATATATATGGCTCTTAAAGTACCACCCTTATGACAGACAAATACAGTAGTATAGGCCTATTTAACACCATATACAGTTTACACGAGACAATTATATTTCTCATACAAATGTTTTTTTGTTTTTTTTTAAATAAATAACCATAAACAGGATGAGACAATTGATTATAATAACAACTATACTGCATTAAAACATTCACAGCAGGTGGGATATCCAGTCTTTAAGTTATGACGTATAAACCTGCTTATAAACTGTGTTTGTCAAGGGTTTAGTGTTTTGAACATGTTTTAATGTTTTGTATCTTGTTCAATTTCATCTGAACAAGCCCCTAAAAACAGTCAGTGATCACTGTCGGCCTCTCTTGGTTTTTATTACTACTTCATTTTAAAGCTCAGTTTTTAAAATGTAACGATGTAACTACAGCCCAGCCCATGCAGCAGTATAATAATGACTAACCTGGTATTGTGGATGGATTATCTCAGTAGTTCTCCTGACTGAAATTTGGTACATTTACAGCATCCTGTCATGTGATTGCATTTGTCCATAACAATCTGAAACCCTCACATTAACTTTTATTGAATGGGAAAAAAAAATTCCATTCATCCTCCAGCTTCACTTTGTTTATGTTATGCTAACATAGCTGTGTTGCTAGTGATCACGTAGCACATCATTATATACCAGCTAGCCCAGCTTCAGTAACACTGCAAACGTCACTGCTGTTTAATTTTCTGTCTTCATTTATGTTGGAAGTGATAGCAGAGCTGTACGTCTTAATTTTTCAGAAATCCCTCATGGTATATTATTTAATCTTCAGATTTACCACTACCATGTACCACCAGTGGTATGCGTACCACAGTTTGAGAATGAATGCCATAAGGCACCTGAAGGACCAGATCATGACAAGATTGAACTCTTTGACCTGAATGCCAAGCATTAAGTGTGGGGGAAAAAATAGGCATCGCTCATCACCTGGCCTATACCTTTTCTTAAAGTGAGGCATGGTGGTGGCAGAATCATGCTGCGGGGATAGTTTCTGGCTGCAGGACATCTTTGATGATGACCTGCTCCAGCCTCTTCTCCCTATGCCAGACCTGTGTAACAGAAATGAAGCACGTGAAATGCTGCATCCATTTTAGTCCATCACTTGGCAACGCCTTCAAAGAAAATGCCAATTTAGCAAGCTCAACTGACAGGCCGAAAGGGCCAACATCATAGCGGGCAGGAACTTTGATGGCTAAAGCCCAAAAACACTTAGAGTTACTCAAATAGCCTCTTGAGGTCCAACTGGTACAAAAAACGTTTTAGTATCTGTTTTAGTCGCTAATATCTCAGTTAAAAACACATAGCAGGTTACGTTTTAGCCGAGGCCTAATGTTAGGCCTGTGGGCAGTTTGAAAAGTGTGCTGACACAGGGGCTTTAGCCGATCGCCGTGTGCTAGACTTCACCTCAGTTAAGTTACTGTACTAAATCTCTGAACTGTATTTATAATTTGTTGCATTTTAGAACAAATTTTAAGTAAATTATTTAATACATAATATTCACCCTATCCTAGAAGGGGGTGGCTTGCTAGTGTTGGCTGGTAACTTTAACTTCTGGCTCCAGAAACTGTGACATTCAGTTCAACTAATTTCAGTTTAATTCAATTCAATTTTATTTGAATGAATTCAGGTTTACTCCTATAGCACCACATTACAACGAGACACTTTATACTGCAAGTTCAAGTGTTAAATTCAATACCAGCTTTAACAGGGAGCCAGTGAAGAGAAACCAATATAGAGGAAACATGATGTCATGTTCTCATCCTTGTCAGTGCTTAGTGTTTTTGATTAACTGGGGAACTTCTAGAACCCCCTGATAGTCATGTATTACAATAGTACAGTATAGAAGTATTGAATGCATGAACTAGCCTTTAATCGTCCCTCTGAGAAAGCATATTTCTGAGATTTTTAGGGTCAAGTACAATAACCTCAGTTTCCACATTCAGTCTGAATGTAGAAAAACAGCAAATGAGTTCATCCATTAGAGTTCATCCAGGCCTGTCTTTAAGACATGCCTCTAATTTGACTAGGTAATTTGTACCATCTGGTTTCATAAATAAATACATCACCTGCATAACAGTGAAAATATATGGAGTTTAAAAAATATAATAGTAATACTTATAGCTAATTTGCAGATGTAAACAGGTGGGTTTTAAGGTGGTATTTGAATTGTGTCAAAGAGTCTAACTGACGAAGGTGAAGTGGCAATAAGCTCCTGAGATGAGGTGCAGCAGAGCTAAAGGCTCCGGCACCCATGGTGTTAAATTTGGAGCGCTCAGAAGTGCAACTGACACTGATCGCATAGATCTGAAAGATATTAGGGTACCAAGTCACTGGGAGCTTTAAAAGTGAAATTCAAAATCTGATATTGGATCCATTCAGGAATGGACAACCAGTGAAGTTGGATGACAATAAGGGTAATAGTCTCAATGATGACTTTGTACTATTTGGAGCTGATTATGGATCATTGGTTCAAGCAGAGAAGCCTCTGGAACTGTGACCGACCTTCAAGAAGACATGCACAGCTTGAAATCTGGATTCTAGAGTTAAAATATTGTGATCAGCTGTATCGAATGCAGTGAGGTCTAACAAGATGTGTTATGATGAGCTCTGAAACCTGACTGAAACTCTTCAAACAGAAAATTCCTCTGCAAATCAGTTAACTGCTTATCAACAACTCTTTCAAAAAAAAAATAAAATAAGAGAAAGGCTAAAAAAATCAGTCTACAATGACCTAAGACGTCTGGATTAAGTGAGGGCTTTTTAAGCAGTGGTTTAATTACAGCCACCTTGAAAGCCTGTGTTAGCGATAAAGAGGTCATGTTTAAAATGGTAGCATTAATTATTGGCAGGACTTCTTTGAACAGTTTTCTAGGAATGAAGTCTAATAGACACAGGGGCGTAATTTCCAGGGGGGTTAGGAGGGGTTATGACCCTTCCAATAATCAGACCCAACCAAATATACCCCGTCCCCCCATAAAATTATGAATTGTCTTGCATAAATAGGCTGTTGATTTTCTTTACTCATTTCAGTTATTACCAGCAAAATAGTTGCATGTTTAATCTTCTGGCAACTTACCCACATTTATTTATTTATTTAGACAGAGATCTTGACCCCTCTCAATGTTCAGCATTAAGTTACACCGATGAATAGACAAGTATTATCGTTTGGAGTAAGTAATTATTGAAGGTAATTTACTGAGCCCCCCCCACTTGTCCCTTGGTTAGTCGTTCCATGTAACAGTCCCACAGCATGGGATTGAGAGATGTGGGGTTAACTTCAAACTGATAAATACAAGTAAACCTCTGATTAGACAGCTAGCTGATGTTCAAAGGTAACAGAAGACTAGATTAGACAGAATCCTAAATAGCCATAATAACTAAAGACAGGTAACGCTGTGAAAATCGCTCTCTACATCTGTACAATACAGGCATGTGTTATCAGGCCTTTGCAAAACTTGATGGCATGCTGAAGAGGTAATCAAACCATTTGATTCAGCTGTGTTGGAGCAGGGATGCGTCTAAAAGCTGCAGGACGGCAGCTCTGGAGGACTGGGATTGAGCACCCCTGACTTAAAGTGTGCACAAGCAAAGACATGCACTTCTTTTT
Source organism: Hemichromis elongatus (assembly GCA_015108515.1). NCBI lineage: Eukaryota > Metazoa > Chordata > Actinopteri > Cichliformes > Cichlidae > Hemichromis > Hemichromis elongatus. The sequence continues at coordinate 22,171 of VUQR01005308.1, forward strand.
TCCTTCCGATATGAACACATTGGCACATGTCTGTTACATAATGCAGCAGTTCCTCTTGGTGTGCAGCAGATGGAGACATTCACTAAATTATCATTCACCTCACATCATCCTTGTACACCTTAGGGAGGATTTCTTTGTTATGTCTGGGAGAAAGAAAATGGCTAAAATACAGTTGTTTTACACTAGTTTTGCCAGAGGTAGTATGCATCACATTAATATCGTGGTTAGAAATCACTGTTTCAAGGTTTTGAGTTTCACATTCCTGCACACGTCTTTTAATTTCAAAACCCAGTGATGACATGCATTTGGACACACCCATCTCTCTCTCTCTCTCTGCAGAGAGAGCCATGTAAAGTACATGTCTGTATGTTATGTTAACTGATGCTGTGCTCCACAGATTATGTAAGAGAGGCACTGTTTGTTAAATGCATGCTACATGCTAATGGGATATCATGTATGTTTTTGATAAAGCAAAACAGAAGTGTGTAATAAATTTGAGACTCATTATCTCTGCTAAAAGTCTCCCCCCTGCATTCTCAGACATCCCCCACTCCTCTGATGTGCCTCCCTCACCCAGACTGCTGGTTCGTAACATGTTGCTAGGGTAACCTAGCCTTGAGAGATGCTTGGACCTTATTTCATTTAAATGGAGGTTTTTTTCTTCTTCTTTTTTTTTGTTTAACACAAAAAAGGTGAAGCATTCATTTGAAGGTTTTGGCTTGAAAAAGCATTTGTTTATGGAGCTGTGCTTGACCCTGTTTTATTTTTAACCAAGTCATGAAATTTGGAAGCAATATCTAAAAATAGCTTTGGCTGCAGTGAACTGCCAACTCTGAATTTCCTGATTAGCATTCATCTCTCTTAACACGTCAGACTGTGCACACTTTTACAAATCATGCTACAGAGTTTGTTTCTAAATCTACAGAAGGGAAGAGCAGCACACAGAAAAGCTCTCTGTTTTCTTACATAATTGAACAGCATGGTAGAAGCGGTTTGCTATTGGTTCTCCTCAAGGAAAATGTCGTGTAATTGCCTTACAGAAATACATCGTGGTTCCTTTGACAAACAGATTAGAGCCAAACGCTGTGCTATCAGTCGAAGCTAAGTGAATGAACAGCAATAGCAGCATCCTTTAGGATACTCCACTTACTCTCGGTTGCAATCTCCATTACTCTTTGTGCTGTTCTCACCACCAGTGGACGGGCCAAAGAGAAAATGACAAAGCTGTGGTGGAGGACAGAGTAAGTGTTAGACAGACATATAGAAAAGACACGGAGGGGATGAATAAGACTGACACTGAGGCCATGCAGACGTGGGTCACAGAGAGGGTGCCAGACAGGCAGGGAAAAGAAAAGCCTTCACGTGGAAGTCAACGTGCTGTTTCCCACACCCAAGAGCCTCAAAAGGAAAGAGAGAAGACGACGTGAGAGAGGGTCAAAGACAAAAGGGATTCTAAAAACAAAAGGGACAAGAGGAGGATATAATAAGTTACAGGAGTGCTGATTCAGTGTATTCTTATTCCTGGTAATTATTCCTTGCTTTTACTGTCATTTACACTGAAATCTAAAGTAGATAAAAAAAACATTGCATGCTTCCAGGCGTTTCTTGCTGCAAATCTCATAATGAGATCAAAATCGACATGTCAGGTTCAGCATTGATGAACATATACAGGTTGTTTTGCCATTACCCTCTGTTACAATGAGCAACCAAAAAAAAAAATAAAAAAATCAATAAATGATTTTATATAAACAGTTCAATATCATGTGTATACCCTCTTAGGTTTAGGCACAAAAACAACATTGTTAGATTTTGTTGTGTTACAATACACACAGTGCACATTTCAGTCAGGTCCACTATTGACAAAAAGAAGGGTTACTTCCATCCATCCACTCTCTTCCACTTATCCTTGGGCAACCCCACCAACTGCAGGTCTTGGGCTGAACTCACACAGACACGGGGAGAACATGCCTACTATCTTTACTTCCATGTGTCATAATTTATATGTGGTGGCAAGGCTCTGTTCTGCGACCTCCGTGCCCTTCCATAGATATGTGGACAGCATAGGGTGGGGAGAGTACACCTCACTATCCTTCCATGTAAATAGATTAACCTAACTGGAATGATCGGAGGAGCCGGGGTTGTAGTGGTGGGTTGCCATGTGGCTGACAGATGCACAGCAACTCTGAACTGGCTGGCCTATCCTAAAGAGCTGACCATATATAAATGTTGACTGTCAGCTGAACCCTCAGGGTGGTGTAGGCTGTGATTAGCTAACCAATGCGATGCTCGATGTAAATAACGGAACAGCATCTAGCCACAGTTTCTTTGGTAATCCAATCAATATGTGGATAATGTAAAACAGAGTTAAATGCACTTATTGTCAGTTCAATGCTCATGATCAAAAATGTTATCGTGCACTAAAAGATGCATGTAAAGAGAAGATTAAGGATGTCATATATTACATCCCTGAGGAATTTCACAAGTCAGTAGATACAAAGAAAACATAAGAGCTGAAAAAACAAAAATTGTTGTATCGGAATTTCAGGAGTGGGACCACGCCTCCAAAAACGCTCCTTCCAGTTCTCATCTATATAGGTTCCCCCCAGTTCTACAAGCTGTTCATTCTCGTTTACGTGCCCCACTTTCCCTCCCCTTTTAAATTCTTTAACATCTTCACTTCTGTTTAGTACACGGGGATCTGCGAGGCCCGGGAGCCACCGCCAGTCGTCTTCGAGGCTTTCCTCAAACAGCAGCTCAATTCATGTCCAAGCCATTGACCTTTACCACTAAAACACTGTCAAACCTAAAATGAGGGCGTGGGCCCAGCTAGTAAATCTACTAAAAATATTTAGTTGGTAACCATTAGGCACACTGATAGATTACACAGTGTGTAATCTATGAACATGCTGCTGATCCTTGCATCAGTTGAGTTAAGTAAGTGCAACCAAAATATCCATTCTAATCCCCCCTGTCCTGAGTGCATAGAAGCTACTATTAAAAACAGTTTCTGGCGTTTGCATCCAGTCTTCCTTAAAGTGCCTTTGAGCTTGGAAGTGACTTCATTCTTTGTCCAGGGACAGATCACAAGGCGCCAAACACACACATGCCCACACACACAAACATGACATCACCCAAACAGTGGTGGGGCGGAGACTGGCAGAGTAAGCCTGGCATCACTCATGCACACATACGCAGCGGGACAGCACAACTCTTCGCCCTCCATAAGCTCTGTGTCAGACAGCTCAGCTTGGCATCACTCTCTCCCAATAAGATGAAACAAGCATTAGCCTGACCCCGTTCTCACGCCGACCAAGTCACTTTATAACAACATTATGCGCTGCTATCTCTACAATCAGGCATGTTTGTCCTTTTTTTAAAAAAAACAACAAAAAAAAGCCAAATCTCCCTCCTCCTTCGTTCCAGAATCTCCTTCCTTCTTCCTAAAAATATAGTCAAATAAAAAGGACAGACAGTCACAACCCCCACATCCTGACCCACCGTCTTTCAGATGAGATGTAGTCCCATCCTAATTGGTCGTGTTCAACGACAGAGTCAAAGGAGGATTACCCTTGTCCTTCTTCCATCTCTCATTTTTCTCCACACACTGAACTCAAGTCTGCCATAGTCTGCAGCCTGCCTTTCACAAACGTCTAGAGCACAAAACACATATAAACTATAATCTACAAGCACACAAGTTTGTTTCTCAACCTCAAAAAAGCTGTAACTGAATTGCGCTGCCTTCTCAAAGAAGCTACAAATACCACTCATTCTTTTAATCGATGCGGTCCTTATTCACAAATCCATCGAAACATTTTGAATTATACACGTGTTAAAAGAATATTAGAAGTGGTTTCTACACATGAGAACAACAGAAACAGCCATGATCCTGAGCTGTTTCTTCTACAGCGCTTATATCAACCTATAATTTTTGTAATTCTAGTTTACGTGTGGAGTTCACACACAAGCCATGCACTGCATCTGTGGAGGTTTTCTGTAGCTATTCCAGCTTTGGCCTATAATCCAAGCACCTTGAGGCGACTGTTGTTGTGATTTGCCACTATATGAATAAAACTGAAGTGAACTTACATTGTTTACAGGCAGCTGTATGGGCCTTATTTCAGTTCACAATGAGGTCAAAGATCAGTGTCATATCTAGGAGCTGAGAGTTGAGGGCCACTGAAATAATTAGCTTGTAATTAAACTGGGCTGAGCTTCATATGCAGACATCTCTATGAGTGGATGTTGGTATGATATTATCAAGATAATCACCCAGACTGGGATTATAACTATTACTCAGTAGCAAACCACGAAACCCCAGACTAATCTGACGGTACACGTCAGTATCCAATGCCATTTGGTCAATGGTTAAATGAATAAATAAATGTGCAAGCCCCACCTCCTTGAGTTAATCAGTGTGATAAATCAATAACTATTATTTTACTTGTAAAAGTAATTCTATTACAGGAACTGAAATTAGATTGTAGTTCTGCAATGCATCTTCATTGACATCCAGTGTTTGCCTGCAGCTTTCAGCAGCCATCTGCAGATCCTCTCTGCAAGTGTTCTTTATCAATCCCCCTAAGATCTCCCTAACCACCTCCACCTCCCTCCATCCTCCTTATTCCTTTGTTTGCCTCTCATTCGCTCTCTGTCCTGGGGCTGACATCACAGTCCCAGAGGAGGTAACAAGCCCTGATTCAGCACCAACTATTCCCATCTATGTCCCCACCCTGCATCACTTTGTAGTCAGTGGTGACTCCCCATCTTTCTCATCTTTCTTTTTATCCTCCTTACCTCGCTCCCTTCCCCATCACCCCATCACCATGGCCTTAAGAGAGCTCGGGCTGTTTTTACCGTAGTGAAAACAAGCTCTCCCATGTGGCCAGGGCTCTTATTTCACTATAGGCTGTGTCAGGAAGGGCAGCACGAACATGAGGGCAACATCAAAATAAAATAATTAATATCTAAGCCTTGAATATATGGAAGAAAAATAAAGTATTCTTCTATATTTAAGATTCTATTTAGACTTGATTGCTTTCCATTTTCAGGGGCCTGACTTCCAGTGATGGGAATTAAGTTCATTGTCCTATAATCATTAAAAACCTCATGTAACCTGATAACAACCCAAGTGATGATGTGTAAAGTTTCCAACCACGACCAGCCTGATGATGCATTCTTCAAAAAGCTTTAAAAAATAATATTTTGCCCACAATCACACAATTTTGTGCAATAGCAATTTTTTAGGATTCAAAAATATAATAATTAAAAATAAGTCATCCAACTTAAAAAAGAAAGAAAAATAAAGAAAAAAAACCCCAGAACACTAAAACTGTGTTTGAAAAAAATGAATATGAAATATGAATATAAAAATTTATGTTGAGATTTATCTTTGACAGCAAATTACATGATTGTTTTGTGTGGAATACTGGACAGCCAAAACATCCTCAGCCTAGTAACTGTGTTATTATGGTAATGGTCTGGGATGGTTGAAGGTCGAACGTTGCCTTTATAGTATGGCTGTAGGTTAGATAAAGCTTTGCTGTGAGGTAAAGTAATGTAGAATGCAACCTGCTAAATCCACAAAGAGCCATAACCCTGAAACCCAGAAAGCCAGAATGCAGATCGTTACAGTCTGTCGTCACAAAAAAAACTATCTACAGGAATTCACAGCACACTAGATTTTAAAGGTCCCCCCACTTTTACATTTACTTGGTGATGTATTACTGGCAACAATTTATGTGAGCAAATAGGAAAAGTAATTAAAAGACTACTCTTGATTACACATCCACGATAACATTTTGTAGTTGTGTTACAGCCAAATCATTACACTGAGACATGAATGTCTGCTTTCAAAACCTGCTGATGAGGCAAAGCCAATTCAATTCCATTATGCTGTGTGTCGCAGGCATGCATTATTAACAGCGAGTTAAAGGTAACATCAATCTCAGCTCTGCGTTTTGCTTCTGTTAGATGCTTACTGCATAACCACCGACATACTGCCGACATACTACTGTGCTGTCCAGACTAGTGGAACAAAAATGGTGATCACTCCCACATCTCTCCTTCTGCCTGTTATTTGAGTGGATGTGAGTCCCATCTGTTAGCCTTCATTAGGGACTGTTAATACACACTGAGGCAACAAGATAGTGGGAGGACAAGGCCACAGTGCAGGGGGTGTCGGGGTCTGAGATTAGAAGGAATAATGGGAGGTTAAATAAAAGAAGGGATATATCTGAGGCATGGATCCAGAAGGTACGGGCATTAAAAAAATATAATCACATGCCTGTTTAGAGACCTTCCCATGGCCATCTTTCCAGCTGCATCTTGTGCCATGTTTGTAACAGATAGACATAGATTAGCTAAATATGGTCAATACTGGCCAAATAATTAAATAATGAATGGATTCAAAAAAAGGCAGACCCCAAAAAGTTAACATTGCGGCTTCAAAATACAGAGTATCCTTTACACAGGGATCTTTTGTATACCATCTGTGGCTGTAAGCACCCAAAACCATTTCAAAGCTTTGCATCTTCAGCAACACCTGAAGAAACACAACTCACAGGATTTCAAAACACAAACCTTGCAAACATCTCGGCGCAGATGCCACAGGTCTAGTGGAGTCCATGGCTCGACAGGTCAGGGGTGTTTTACTATAAAATGGGGACCAACACGACATCACGCAGGTGATCAGAATGCTATGCCTCATTAGCATATAACGAGTTTAAGTTACAAAAACAATAAAAAGAATTTTTAAAAAATCTTTTCATTGTCTTTTTTGGCACTGTGTAGGAACACATCTTAGTGAATAGACACAATGCAGTACATTAACATTTATTTTGCTTTTAAGACCTTAATATTGCTCACAGGTCATCTTGTGTGTTCTAAATAATGACTTTTACCCACATGGGACATATTTTGTTCTCTTTTGGGCCACATGCTGGAAGGCTTTATTATTGCGCTTATGCCTCAGGCTATGGCCCTACTCATGGCTGGCCTGTTGGACAATACTTTTCAAGCTAGTCTTATTTGTCTAGAATGCCCAACAACACTATTTGTATTTATCATGGAACATTTCCATTTTTCCAGACATGATCATGCTTAATGAAGAGAAATATGTAGTCTAGATCATCTGGAATTGATCAATAAGCAATTAATGGGATTACATTTAGTCCTGATCAGCTCAGCCTAATTGAAAACCATGTGAATATCACAGACAGATTACATACCCACAGTGATCTGTGTTTTCTATTAGATTCTCTTTCTATCTGTGGTTATTCTGTCATAATTAAGAAAAACATTAAGGCAAAGAATAAAATATATCAACAGTTTAATATTACCCGACAGGCCAAAAATACTTATCAATATTTTATTTTCAAATTTTTTTCATTCTTCTGTTTACTTGTAGACAATGATCGAATCCCCTCCCTTGTTCTGAACTTCCAACACGACACATTTCTGCTGTACAATCAGCACGGTGAGCAGCCATCACTCAGACATACACACAGCCTGGTGCACACACTTGCAGAGCAAGAATGGGGGTGGGGGCGGGCATGCTGAAACCACTACTAGATAGCCTGCAGACTCCCAGAGAGGGAAACAGCTGAGATGGTGGTTATGTAACTCACGGTTACATAAAAGTTATCACTACAGTTAAACATGTCCTATAGATTTAAAGCCATGGTAACAAGAGGCAGACTGTATCGTCTTGCATGCAATATTTACAAAAAAGGCTTTTAGGTTCTCTGCAAAGTAGAGTTTGATTACTCTGAGATTTGAATCAGCAGCTGCACTTTAGTCCTAAACAGCTACCTGCCAACAGTTAAACATCACTGGGATACATCTACCTGCAGTTGCACCTTCGTCCTCTGAGCATGCCCCAGAGCCACATTATACCTGCCAGGCTTCCTGTCGACAATTAAAGCATTACCATTTTCAGATCAGCTCATGATTGGATCTCATTGTTTCTGTGATGGGAGGGAAAGGGGGGAGGAGGCAGGCTGGCGGTGCAGCACACTGTGTTTGTGTGGACTTAAAAAATGGGTCAGGCTTCCAGCTCCAGCCAAAACACACACCAGCATGGCTGACTGCTTTCGAAAAGAAGGTTCCACTACTCCTACATCTAAAGAGGAATGCTTCCTGTGGATCCGCTGCTGGTCCTGCCATGACACAGTGGATGCCCAGTAGGAGATAATGCAACCCCCCCATCATGCAACCACTTGTCTTCTCTCTCATCACAAGGCTTTGAAATGTCAATGTAGTCAAACCTAGTGGACCGTTTCTAAACTCCTTGTAAGCATATACCAATATATTGAGTGTTTTATATACTTCTATATTCTATATTTTTTTTTCCCATTTTTAATGAAAACTCATCAGAAAAATTTAAATGAGTAAGCAAGTCTCCTAATTCAAAGCAATGACCTGATTAGAAAAACAGATTTTTTTTCAGGCCCCAGTCTTAGCCACAAGGCTGAATGTATGAAAAGATAATCACAAACACACACACACACAAACAAAGTCTCGCCTCCCCAAATGGGACCAAATCCTCTACCACACACACACAAACACACACACATCTGCAGATTTTGGCCGGTGCTGCCTCTGGACAGCGCTGACAGACAGCCCTTCTGTGCCTCCCCTTGCCCTCCCCATCTCAATGTGTGTCTGTGTCTCACTCACCCGTCTTTGTCCTGCGAAGCACCAGTGATCCAGTAAGAGAGCGAGACTGATGCTGGCAGGCTGTGAACGCCATCTGCTCCTCTGCAGCCACACTCAGCTGACTGGGATTGAATACAGAGGACACTAAAGGCTCCTATTGATCCTATTGATAGCTGAAAAATATGGCAGACTGACTGTCATCTATCGTGAGAGCAAAACAGCCAAGAGCAAACCGAAATTCAAAAATAGTTTGCTATAAAGCATGTAGAGTCATTGCTTAATGCCAGCTAACGTTCCACTGTGAGCTTTTGTCACAGGTGTTGGAACAGGTCTGCTGTGCATGTCGTTCAGTCGGACATCAGTTTGGTGCTTAGTCTGCCGTCAGACTGTGCAAAACCAAACTGTTTGTGTCAGCTTACATTACTGTCATGATCCCAGAGGACTATTTCTCACTGCTACCTCTGACATTGTTTAAAAAACAGCAGAAGAAGCACGACGTAGGCCCCTTTACCCCATATCATGCAAAATGAAATATTTAATTTGAAATACCTTCTATACCCCAGTATAGGCACGATAACTGTGCAGCTGGAGAAAAAAGGCCAATTAGGGTAGATTAATTTTTCAAATGATAACACTTCCACACTAAACCCAGCAGCCAGTTAGCTTAAATTAAGTGGTTTATTAAAATTGCAGACAAATTGATTGCTAAACCTGCTAAATCCTGAAGTAAAGTTGTGCTTTCTGAAATGTGTTGGTATGGAATAATCTAACATTAGTCAAGTGTGAGAAAAAAAACATCCAAGCAAATTATTTAATCTTGTGGGCGCTATTAAATTCCTTGTTTGTAAATTCAACAACCTGCGAGCTGAACTCAGCAGCCGGGCGCACAAAAAAGCCATCACACATGCAAGAGTGTGGGCTTCGCATGTACCGCTGCAGTTTCATGCTCTGCTTAAACCAGAGGATTCTAAGGCAGCCTCAGAACCAGCAAACAAGAACTAAATGAAAACTAAAAAAGAAAGAAAAAAGTTACCATTACTCTTTAATGCATGAGATGACACCACATACTCAATCTGGCATGAGATATCCGTCGTGACACAACATTAAAGGGATTTATCTCTCCCTTCAAATTGAAACAGCAATTTTTTTGCTTGATCGTCAAACATGTAAACCACCACACTGGAGCCATTTTCCCTCCTAGAAGAAAACAATCAACCACTAATCATATCAAGTAAGTACATTTTAAGGTCTCTGCATTACCTGCCAATTGCTATTAGTCTATTTTAAGATCCTTTTACTGATAGAAGCCTGTTAGTTCATCTTACTTTTGATGTCTAGAGTTATATTTGAATCTTAATATTTTAGTTTATTCCAAGCCCTCCCAGTATCTTTTCTTGTCTTGTCAAATCTTCATTTGTGTTAATGTTTAGTTTCTTCCTGTTTTATTTTGATAGGCATTTGTCTTTTGTGCCTTTACTGAGTTTTCCCCACTAACCTACAGTGAACTGAGCCACTTCTGAGTACTCATGAGCAATTATATTTTACTTCAATGAAGCCATCCTGCCCTGCTGGTGGTTCTGCCTTTATCCCTCCAGTCAGTATAACTATGGCTCAGCAGAGGAAAGAGTGTTTCCTGTGCATATAGGCTGGATTCTTGCTGATACGTGCCACTGAAAGCAGCTTCAAAATCAACCTACATCACTGCCCCAAATCACAAGATGAAATGGAATACACATGACAGCAATAAAAATAGATTAAACTGTAGGCCCTGTGGTTACAAATATTTTCAGCAAAGCATCACTGTGACTGAACAAACACTGATCTGCTCCTGCTGTCATCAGAATAACACAGAGCTAAAAATACCCTAAAATCAAATAGTCTGAGTATGGTCGATAGAAGCCGAATTCAGCACTAGCTCCTGGTATTTACATAATGCCTCGCAGTGGTTTTATTGATAAAACAGGGCTGCATGAGAGAAACAGATTCAGAGGTAGGACAAAGCTACTGTTTATCACTAGTTTGGATCTAATAAATAAATTAGATGGAAAGATGCAGCACATGAGGCCTTTTAACTGCTGGAAAACAACATCGTGGCAGTTAATTGCATTAAAAGTGATAGATGGCAACAATACAGAAGCGTGAAGGGGTTTATTCATGTAGAACTACCCAGTGTGGCGACCCCGTGTAAATCAGCGAGCAGCTAGAAACAGCCTTTTTAATGCCTGCGTTTGCTGAGCCCACTTGTATGTATCAGCAGAAATGAAAGACTGAATTGTGACACAATGGTTTGGAAAGATTCTTCAGTTCAAACATATCAGGACAGGACAACCAACATCATTTTTGTTCCTAAGAGAATTTTACAGAATCACGTGTAGGACAGCATCATCAGAGGGATCAAGGGTCAGAATCAGAGCTTGTGTCAGAGTGGATGCTTGCTGATACAGGAGTGCATTATTATCCTGACTGTAGGTGAACTGGTGCCATAATGCAAGGATGGCTGAACTTACAAGGCAGACTTAACAGGTCTTAAATTAGGTTAGTTTTATGGTAGAAAAATGATGGGGGAATTAGATCAGCTTCAGTGCTGAATGGCCACAGAAACTCTGCCTAAAACAACGAGAATGAATTCATTGTCCAGGAAATAAATATAGCAGGTTGGTAAGTTAATCGAATCAGATTGACTCTTACTTGAAGTTGCAGAGAAGCAGAGTATGGCGTAAGTACCGAGTCAGTGGATCTCCTCGGATTGCAAGAGGGGGTGAGGCAGACAGGCTGAGTGTGGCTTGCAGATGTTCAGGGGTCCAGGTGGGGATGACGAAGAACAAAAGAGGAACTCAGGGCAAACCTCTTAAACTGAAGGGTCCCTGCCACCAAGGAGTTGTTTAACTGCTTCAGTGACCTCACCCCAGGGTTGTCCCCCATCGTCCCCAGACTCTGCCTCCTCTGCAGAAGACGTGCCAGTGGGATCGAGGAGGTCCATCCACCATCCATTTCTATTGAATCTTTAGTAAAGGTTTACAAACCCAAAGAAATGCTGGATTTCATTGTTGTCAGTTGGAGTGGTCATTCCTCAACTGCTTTCCCTCTTTACTGGACCAAGATGTAATAAGCTAATGAAGGAGCCATGGACCTTTCACATAAAGTACCATTTTCAGTAGTCTCAAAGGGACCTTTTATTGTTCCTGATGTTGAGAGAGTGTTTTAAGAAGATTAATATGTTATCCATGTTGAAGATATCTAAACACATCATTAGCCAGAGCGTGGCAAATTGCTGGAGCGGCTGAAAGCATCCTGGAATGCTCAAAATGACCAACAGGAGTGTTAAAAGCACATTTCCATTCATCGCCCTCAGATGTGGACTAGATGATATGCATTTGAAGAAGATGGTGGTGCTGTGTATACTTTAAAGTAGGCTATTATCAGTGGCAGTGGATACCTGTTCTTAACAGTGATTTGGATAGTCAATGGTCTTAATGTCTTATTTTTCTTCTGTACGCTCCTCTGATGTTAACTTTGCGCAGCACTCCTTCAGATAGAACCTGATCACGCTGACTCAAAAGCTCTTCCTTCTTACACACAGCTTCCTGTACTGCAGCTGAGCCTGAGGGGTCTAAATTATGGCCAGACTCTTCTGTCATTGGTGAGACTGGCTGGACCCAATAAGGAGACACAACAAGCAGGCTCTTAAATGAAGTGAATTCCAATGCAGAAAAGTGATTAGATAAGAGACTGTGGATGGAGAATTAGACGAACTTCAACATGTATTGGGAGGTCTGCCAGAGGAGAGAACGAGCATTAGTTGATCGTTCACGAAGCAAACAGAACAGGTTCATGTGTTAACTGAACCAGAGTGGTGATGAGGAGGAAAAACGAAGCAGCTTGGGCTGTTACCATACCGCAAGTAAGTAGATTATTGTGCAAGCAAATTCCAAACAGGGCTCTCAGATGCACAGCAACAACACCAGTCTGGCGGAGAACTGTAACACCACCTGTTCTCCATATACTAGTAGCCTGATGATTTAGTGCAGTCAGCAGGGAGGGAGGGCTGAGCCACACTAAGAAGCTCCGCCCTTAGGAACAGACCAGAGACAAGGCCACGCCTCAACTCCGCTTGAGAAAGTGTGAAAGAGAGAGAGCGGGGACAACTGGTCCAACAAAGATATTAGTCATATTAAGTAAAAACAAACAAATAAATAAATAAATAAAGTAGGAGAAAGAAAAAATATGCCAAGTATCTGTGACAAGTTATACATTATAGATCATGATTGTCATGATGAAGAAACTGACCTCACAGCCCATTGTTCCTTCAGTGGTGCTGGTTTCAGTCATTATGCAAATGTACTGTTTATAAGGTTGTGGAAACCTGCAGTCAGCTGAGACTGAAGAAGTCATGTGGATGAGTGACGAAACGTTTCTCCCACTGAAAACGCCACGTCCAGATGAATAGAATCAAAATCAGAATCAAACAGATAAAGTCTTTAGTTTGCAGGTGTTTAATGAATGAAAGGGGCCAAGGTTGTGTTTATTCTCCCAGTTCAAATTCTGATTTAAAAGTTATCAAACAAGTAGTCAAGTAGAGTGGTGACTTTTATTTAGTTTTTTTAATTGCAAAATGTGTGTGTGGGTGTGTGTGTGTGTGTGTGTAGAAATACAGACTACAAAGCAAAAGAGAGTAGAGAATAGAATGACTATAAATGCCACAGCTGCCCTAAATTAACAGTGCTGGCAATTACCAAAATCATTTTTTGTAATGGCTAGCCTACCACTATACACGACCTCCTTAATCAAAATATTTTTATGTTAACATACAGTTGTGGCCAAAAGTTTTGAGAATGACACAAATATTAGTTTTCACAAAGTTTGCTGCTAAACTGCTTTTAGATCTTTGTCTGAAAGTTTCTGTGATGTACTGAAATATAATAACAAGCACTTCATACTTTTCAAAGGCTTTCATCAACAATTTCATGACATTTATGCAAAGAGTCAGTAGCTGCAGTGTTGGCCCTTCTTTTTCAGGACCTCTGCAGTTCGACTGGGCATGCTCTCAATCAACTTCTGGGCCAAATCCTGACTGATAGCAACCCATTCTGCCATAATCACTGCTTGGAGTTTGTCAGAATTAGTGGGTTTTTGTTTGTCCACCCACCTGGAGGATTGACCATTGAAGTTCTCAATGGGATTAAGATCTGGGGAGTTTCCAGGCCATGGACCCAAAATTTCAACGTTTTGTTCCCTCGAGCCACTTAGTTATCACTTTTGCCTTATGGCACGGTGCTCCATCGTGCTGGAAAATGCATTGTTCTTCACCAAACTGTTGTTGGATTGTTGGA
>VUQR01005310.1:44581-55642 GCA_015108515.1 Hemichromis elongatus
GGGGGCAAGTGCTCATCCCTTCATCTGTCTCAGAAGCTCCTGAGCTCTGAGCGACCACAGAAACAGAAGAGACAGCAGGCGTGCCTGAGACACGAGGGTAAGGAAAACCAGAGTATTTTTTAATTATGTTGGAGGTGTAGAAAGAAAAGCAAAAGATGAGCAGAAAACAAGCAGGGAGGGGAGAAGGAAGCACAGTATACCAGGAGCAGGGATATATGGACCTGCTTCTCCCCCTTTGGGATGTCAAATGGAAGAGTCCCAGTTTGTCCTTAAATATTGATGTGCAGCGTAAGTTGTAGCCCTCTCTAATGTTCACTAGTGGCCCTAAGAGACCAGACCCTCTGTAGATGAGTGTACACTTCATTTCAAATTACAGTCTATCGTTCAGGCAAACACTTACAGATCATTGTTTTACAGTCATTCGGCTTAGTGTTAATGAAGTAATGCTAATCAGCATTACTGAGTCCTGAGTTCATTCAGTATATTACCTAATATTGTAAACTAATCTACTTAATTTAATACTATTATATCACTTGTGGTAGTGTGTATGAATGTTTCTCAGTCTGGTTCATATGAAACAGTGATGCCAGTTGGATATGATCATGAAAGGTCCTAACTATGTCTCGCTGTCACTGTTTAACCGTTTCATAGCCGAGGTCCACCAAATAACAGACACTTAACAGGGTTCAAAATGATACTTTAACAGTTTATATTAAATTGTTTATATTTATATCCTGTTTTATTCCTGTACAGATTGTAAATATTTTATTTTTAAATTGGACCCACTCCACTTCAGCTTTTCCAGTTCCTTGTTTGGGCTATTACTCTTTATTATAGCCTAATTTATTCATATTTTTATTTATTCTACCCCCATTTGTAAGCTTTACGTGTTACCAAAAAAGTTCTGCAGAATATCTGCATTTAGTACCAGGGCTGATCACTCAGCGCCTCCTCGTCAATCTAATCAAGATACTAACATGTTTTTTTAAGTGGACCTATTCTGGTTATTACCGCGTGTAATTTATAATGTGTACTGTTACATTGGTGGATGTTTGTATTAAACATGCCCAAAGTTTCAAATAATGAGGTCATTATATGTGAAAGCCAGACACGCAGTTCTAACCACCCTACAAGTTGGTGTTTGCGAGGGGCAGCCAATCAGAAGAAAGAAGGCTTAAAGTCAGCTTGGCATGGCTAACACACAGCTACTAGAACAGCGTTGCATATCAAAACTTTGAGGATAGCCCCTTAGTTCCTCTTCTGTCTGAAACAAGCTGACCTTAGGCCTTCTTTGTTCTGATTGGCTGCCCCTCGCAAACACCAACTTGTAGGGCGGGTTAGACTATTTTGTTTTCTGCCGGAACTGCGAGTCTGGCTTATTCTTAGTGACATCAAACAGATCCGAGAATAGGGAAAAAAAAAAACTGAATCATGAGCTTTTAAATCAGATGGAATACTTTCACATATGATGACCTCATTATTTAAAACTTTGGGCATGTTTAATACAAACATCCACCAATGTAACAGTATACAGTATACATGGCAGAAAATAAGGAATACCAGAATGGGTCCACTTAAAAAAAAATGTTAGTATCATGAGTTGATTGACGAGGAGGGGCTGAGTGATCAGCCCTGGTGCTAAATGCGGATATTCTGCAGAACTTTTTGGGTAACACATAAAGCTTACAGATGTGGGTAGAATAAATAAAGATATGAATAAATTAGGCTATAATAAAGAGTTTATAAACACTTCTGATGAACCCGTCTTTGAAACTGGCAAATGATGGTAATGGATTTAGACGTTGCATAGCAGACAAAATTAATATGACCCTTTCAACTTAGAGTTTTGTCAGTCAGGACTCCAAGAAAACTAGAAGGTGAAGCCAAGGTAATTTATTTTATTTAGAGTCTAATTAAACCTGAATCAGAGTCAGCTCGGGCCAGATCCCTGTAGGACTATGCATGTTAGAATAGCTGTACCGGATGTTAATTTAAAAATAAATTGTTATATATTACTAATATAATTTAAAAACATTTATGAGGCATAATTTACGTGGGTGTGAGCACTCTCTAGTTTACTGATGTAACTAAAAATGCATGCGCTTCCTTTGTTGCAGAAACATCTCGCCCCCTAAAGGTTAAATGTACTGTAAGTGTCACTCTGGGCAACTTCCTTAGCGAAGTCCTTTCTGCCTTAATGACAGCAGTAACTGAGAGAGAAGTCATCACTCATCAGGGCTCTAAAAGCCCCTTTTGTCCTCACAGGGGAGAGGTGTTAGATGGAGCTGAGAGGGCGTAGGCACCAAAGGGACTGTATACTTTGTATTTTACGCCTAGATGTAGTGAGTGTCTCTCATCACCATGAATGATTCAAATAAATCTGGCTCACGCTTACGGCCGTGCTAATACACACACGCGTGCGCGCACACACGCACACAAATCCTTGAGTCCAGGAGCAGTAATCGATGCCATTACCAATAGAGTCACAGGAGTCAGTGCAGGGCACGCCCCCTTCTCCATCCTCCAAAGCCACAGTCAGGTCCAGAGGTGAAGGTCAAGTTCTCAGAGTGACTGTCCCAGCTGCAGCTTGACCACAGAGCAGAAGGCTCATCCCTGTTCTCCGTCTGTTTGCGTGTTTTCCGCTGACCTGGGCTTTTGTTCTGGCTGTGGACCCCCAGATTGCGAATGGCCCCTCCTTGTGGCCCTCGTGGTCACGGTCAGCGACGACTGTGTTAGTGGAGAGAGAGCGGGGTCACGGCACAACAAAGACCTCGGCTGTTAGCTGCAGTTAGTGGGGAGGTGAGGCCTGGCTGGAGGGCAGGGTGAATGCTGATGATATCGATTAGCTATCATCCAGAGGGAAAAACATATCGGGCTGCTGTGGAGGCCTTACTGTATCTGGGCAGTGATTGATCAGTTTCTTTGCACTCACTTTGTTGTGAGCTTCAACTGCTGTGCAAAACAGAAAATGCACTTATTTTCGAAACGGTGACTAATGAGGATTTAAACATCCAAGCAGTTTTATCCCGGTTGTTCCAGCGCTATTGTGCACGCTGTCTGTATTATTGTTGTGTCGCCATGACGGTGTCTGTGTTTGTGTCTGTTCAGACACACTCCTGCATACACACGAATGATGACTCACGGAGTAAAATTCAATCTTACGCCACTGGTTTCCTGTCAACACAAGTGCAATGAGTTGATGAGGAAATATGTGTCCATGCACATGTTAATTTCTCTAATAACCTGCTGTTTAGCATAGTTAGGTGTTATTATCGAGGCATGGGAGCATCCGGTGGAGGTCACAGGGAATTACAATTTCTAATGAGTTTTTTTAATCTTTATTTCAGTTTCCTTTTGCTTGAAGATGAAGGCGGAAGCGAGATTTCCAAATCACACAACTGATTTTTTTTTTTTTCCAAAGCCAACACTTGCAAATCTAGATCTCAGAAAACATATGAAAGAAAGCCTCATCAGGCTAGATATGCGGGCAAGTCTAGACATTATCTTTATATTTTTATTTTAGTCAGGTTTGTATGGGAATAATATTTCTTTTAGTTTTTGTTTTTTGTCTCAAAACTATATTTTTTATTTTTATTTTAATAAACTGAAATGCTTTTTAGGCTGTTTATTTTAGTTTTAGCTCATAACACTAACCAGACTAAATTAGCAGTACTGTCTTATCATCCTGATTATTGTGCATTGTAGTAATTTAAAAAAAAAAATTAGGGCTAATCTCTGAAAGTTTAACCTTAGATTCTTAAAACTGAGCATTTGTTCATTACGATGACAGGTGATGGTCCTCTCCCTGTAAGAAACTTACATGCAATGTGTGTCAGGTGTTGCATGTAGTTAGAACCATTGTAAATGAAATACTGACAGCGGTGATTAAGGCTGTCATAAAGTTTGTAGATATGCATAAGTTTCAGTGTAGCAGCAGACCTGTAGCATTCCTATGAGAAAGGAAAAGTTTTGTGCAACAGTACAGCGATCTCTCCCAGAAAGGTCAGTACAGCATCGTTTTTAACCTTTAAAGATCTTTAAACTACTTCAGTAATAATAATAAAATCACTATTATAATAACTAGAATCTCATTCTGTTTTAGCAAACATGGCACACTAGCTAAAGCTTTGGCGTGATAGAAGCTGTCACCTGTTTCCATCCATTTATATTCAGCTGTCTATTTCGGTCAATCTTGTGGATCAGCAGTCTAAACAGAGAGCACCTCCTTCAGCTCTTCTGCTGGGACACAGAGGGGTTCCCCACGCAGTCAAGAGATAGAAAGTCTAACTGTGTCCTGGGTCTGTTTCAGGGCCTTCTCCTAACAGGGCGTTCCTGGAGTGATGAAGGCTTCTAAAGCAGCACGCAGACAACCTATGAAGGTAACCTGTTTCCACCACTTACAAAATGAAAGTGAAATTTTATTTGTATAGCACCCTTCAAGATCAGTATCACAAAGTGATTTACAGCAAAATGCTAAAACCATAAAAAGTTCCCCAAAAGCAGGTTTGTAAGGAGTTTTTTTTAGCTGCTTTTTAAAAGAGACTGATTCAGCAGATCTTTGCACAGCCAGCAGGCCCTGATCACGTGACCTCAGGGACCTGCTGGCAACGTCACAGTTCACCGATGTACCCTGGTGCTTGTCGATGCAAAGCTCTGAGTCAAGACCAGGATCTGCAACTGGAATCTGAACTCAATGAGGAACCAGCAACTGAATTAGCAACAGTGTGACGTGAGTACTTGGAAGACTTAGTCACAGCCTGCGGACATTCCAAGGAAGTTTTGTTTATTTAAGTGAACAGTGAATTACAATAATCCAGATGTGATGAAATAAATATGAATAACAATCACCAAAACAGAGCGTGATACAACTCAATTTGGCAAACACATTCAGGGTAAAAGCTGAAGTGAAACGCAACAGATCGGTCCAGTGATCCGGACGCGTTACCGATCCATCCGTCGCTCTCCTGCACCGCTATCCCCTCACTACATTTAAAGTAAATTTAGGCTAATAGAGTTTCGTTTGAAGAGAAGCACACCTGTGCAGCCTGGCTCATTGTTCAGTCAAATCCTTATGTTCGTCTGACATTTTACAGTGGAATAAAATAACAATCATAGTAAAGTAAATTCAGTTTAACTGGGGAAAAAAAAAATCATATTTTGGGGGAAAGTCAATCAAATTTCATATTTTTCCGAGCTCTCTGCTTTGCATTAAAGTCTTATTACACTATACACTCTTATATCACTCTAGCGCAGCTGGTTTAGTCTGATTGTCTTTGTTCATTTCCAGCCTTTGTTGAACCCCCCCCCCTCTCGATCTGTGTCATAATGCATAAACACATGCACTGCTGTCTCTGCAGAGCATGTCCATGTGTTGTTTTGTATCACATTCAATGTAAGTCAGATCTGTGAGGGTTCCTACACATGCACTGGAATAAAAGAATCAGCCGTACTTGTAAAAGCCTCGGTATATGCTGACATATGGAGAAGTAAAAAAAGTTTGACAGTCACCCCACCCCCCCCTTCTTTTTGAGTTTTAGTCATTTTTCTTCCCCAGTGCTGGTAGGTATGGATGTATTCAATCAGAAGCCATTCCCGCTGAAACATGCTTCTACACAGCGAGTGAGTAAACCTTTATGTAACCGCCAGTCGAGTGGGGAGTTCATTTGATGGAGAGCCCTGCTTGATTTGTTTGTGGCTCCAAAGAGGCTTACGACACGCAAGCTGCCCCTGTTCTGCTCTGATAAATGGTTCTGGTGAGAGGAAGGAAGGAGAAAAAGTGTGTGTGAGACCTCGCCAAAGACTTTGGGGTTTTTCACAGCTTAACTATATTAAGAGACAATCCCCCACAGACACGCACGAACACACACACACACACGTTACGCACATACATATTAAACTGTTAAATATGAATACGCGCTCATGTTGAGTCACACAGATTGAGTGCAATTAAGTCCCGCTCGCACTGGAGGAGAAAAAAAAATTTATGGCTCTCCGTTGATTTTGTTTTGTGCAAAGGTGCCTCGTTGTCTCTTCATCTGCAAACAGCAAAAACTAAAAAGTGCAGAAAAGCTTAGGCTACATCAATATTTCTGAGCAAAAGTATGGTAAAAGTACTCCACTTGTGGAATAGAAGGGGATAATTCAAAAAGCACCATTACTGTGCTCACTTCAGCTAATTAAAATGTATCTTTGAAACGGCTAAATAAACACAGCCTGCCAAAATACGATTTTAATAGAGTGAAAACGCTTTTAATCAACTAGCGTAGCTTGAAAACTTAGCTAACGTTTAAAACATTAGCTTTTAAATAGCTAACAATCAAATAACCGTCTATGAGCAAGTACTTGCAACAGTGGGAAGGAAAAACTCCCATTTAACAGGAAGAAACCTCCAGCAGAGCCACAACCGGTTGTGAGTGAGGGAAGTTGTGTGGCAACAACTCAATGCATTTAGGCATCTAGACAACGTGCCGAAGTTCAAACTGAGTATCAGGATGGAGAAGAAAGGTGATTTAAATGTCTCTGAACGTTGTGTGGCGGTTTCAGAAACTGCTGATCTGCTTGGATTCTCCTGCGCAACCATCTGTAGGCTTCATAGAGAATAGCCTGAAAAACAGGCAGTACATACAGCAGAACAGCAGTTCTCGCAGAAAATCCTTTGTCTTAATGCTAGTGTTGACAGTAAAATGACCGAGCTGATGGGACGGCAACTGTAACTCCGATAACCACTTGTTACAGCCAAGGTATGCAGAAGAGCCTTTCTCTGATCAAACCTGCAGAAGTAGAGGACCACACTGGGTACCACTCCTGTCAGCTAAGAACAGGAAAGTGAGGATATAGTTTGCATAGTAGAATATTATAAATTCAAATGATAAAAAAACAGCATGAAGGCATAGATCCATCCTGATCCTGTATCAGTGCATCGGCTGCTGCTGCTGCTGGTGTAATGGTGTGAGGGATGTTTTCTTGGCACTTTGGGCTTCTTAGTACCAGCTGGGCATTATTTAAACCCTACAACCTGCCTGAGTATTGTAGCTGACCATATGTATCCTTTTATAACAGTGTACCTCTTCCAGCAGGATGATGCGCCGTGTCACAAAGCTCACATCATCTCGACCTCCACGGTCATCAGGTCTCAGATGCGGTGGAACAGAAGATTTGCATCATGAATATGGCATGTGATGCTATTGTGTCAACATGGACCAAAATCTCAGGAATGCTTGTCATGAAGAGTTAAGGCAGTTATGAAGGCAAACGAGGGTCGAAAGTTGTACTAGAAAAGTGTACCTAATAAAGTGGATGCTGGGTGTGTAGAGAGTAGTTATGTAGAGCAAAATATGGAAATGTCTAAAGCTCATTACAGGAATCAAACCAGAAATAATTCAATCCAAGACAAGGAAGCAGGAGGGTAAAAGCAGCGACTCTTCCAGGTTTTTGGATACTCCACTGTGGGGTGAAGAGATTTCTCCTGTCACCGGTTTGGATCCTGCCTCTTGTAGCTGGGTTGACTCATTTAAATAAACAATAGGTGCGAACCTTTTCTGTTGTGACTCCAGAGGAAAAGGTGGCGCTTTTTTCCCCATCTTCCTGAAGAGCGTGTCGTGCGTTTGCTTAGTAACACAGCCTTTTTTTGTCTTTTCCATGCCAGCCGTGCAGGCCTGTAATTGAATGTTACCTGTTCCACCCAGTCAGGCCACAGCAAAACACTGCCACAGCCGATTAGCTCACACTGCAGCTATGCTAATGATCCGTGAACACACAGGGGCCCGTGCCTGTTCACGACAGTGTGTGTGTGTGCATGCGTGTCTCCTTTACATCTGCTCCCCTCTTTGTCTCTGAGACTATTATGTGTAATGAGTGAGCATTACTATAGAGACCGGCTGCTGACAGGCCACACAGACTGGAACACAGTGGTCATGCAGTTGTCCCACCGACACACACACACACACACACACACACACAGTCCTCACGTCAAGACTGGGCAGGAGAGTGTGTGCCACTGGAACACACAGATTTGCTCCGGCTGATGGCAAACCACAGCAGTGGAGCCTGTGGCGGCCTGCATTTCCTTTAATATCCTGGCTAATGTACAGAGAGAAGCCAGGGCCCCTAGAAAGCCACTGGATCCCAGCCAGACTTCCTATCCCACCACCACACCAGTCTTATGTAATGTTTTGATCAGTACAGTAGGCAGCGGCAGCGTTTAGTGTGCGAAATGTAAATGGGACTTATATGTGGACATGGCAGTGTCTCAGCTCATATGAAAGCGCCCCATATGTCTGCTGCTTTTCTTAACTAATAGCTTGTGATTGGACTTCTGGCATTACATGGCCTCATATTAGTAAAATTTTACTTTTACTTTGAGTTTGGCTTGCACAGAGCCTTTACTTTGACCGTCAAGAAGCCTAATTTACTGTATTTGCTCCAGTGCTTTTACTAACAGACCATTCCTATGAGGTCCCTTTCGCTTGTTAAATTTAAATATGAAATATCTATTAAAGCCTTATGGACATTCAAGATTTGCGTAGCTAAATCATCCTGTTTGTCAGTCGCATACTCAAGAGCTCTTCATGCAGGCTTTTGAAAGTGGTTAGCTGGATTTTCTTGAGCAGTTAGCCTTTCATTCAGGACCACTTGAGTCAGAAGAAGATTGTTATTTCCATCTGCAGTAATTTATTTTTTTGCGGTATGGCTCTGTTCTGGGACCTCCCCGCCCTTTCAAACTATAAATGGAAAGATTGCAGCAAGACCCCCGCAGTGCATAACAGAGCGGGCGTCAGCGGTGCTGGCGTGACACTGATTAAGTCGGATGCATAACCAAAAAAAGAAAATACAGCGAAGGAGGTTGCAAAGCAGCTTGCAGAGGCAGCAGCAACAGTGGGCAGGACTTAACGTCTTAAATAGCACGCTGTTCATCAAATTTGCTGATAGGATTGCAGTCTGGGTTCAGTTTTGTGGCTTTCTCATCATGATTTGGATATGCTGTTTATTACTTGCGATCCAAGTTTCGAGCTGCAGCCAGCAGTCTTCAGCAGCATTAACAGGTTTCTGTGCTGTAAATTTTGTGCTTTACACAAAATATTCCTGGTTTTATCCCAGGATGGGACACAAATCCTTTTGGGGATGGTTTCAGGGAGGCTTTCCAGCATAAATACCTAATTCTTGAAAAAAAAAAAATTTAACTAACACACTTTTCGCTTGCCAGATTTATCTCCTAGCAACTGTGTTTCTAAAATTAAACTTAAAGTTAAAGGGTGTCTGTTTTGCCCAAAGCATGACCACCGGTAGCCACTTGAGGCTACAGAAGAGAGTCACAGACTCCAATGTTAAAGGTTGTAACAGTGGTTACAACCTTAACAGTGGTTTAGATTTCTGTTTATCATGGGGTGTTGGTTCATGAATAGGATGTAAGCAGTGAAGATAAGCCGCAAGATAAAATCATTTAAAAAAAAGGAAGACTTCAAAGCTGATATACGCAGAGATGATGGAGTATTGCGAAGATCGGGGGAGTAAGTGGTGGGGGGTATGGTGGCCTCGGCCACTCAAACGCAACATGCTTTCATGCGTGGACCTTCATTGCAGGATTCACAGCAGCTGGAGAAACCGCATCTCCTCCCATGGAGCGAAGCCAGGGCCACAGCCAGACCCGAATAAGCATCATCTTTTTATACCACAAAAGAAAAAGAGACTGACGGAAGGAGAGAGAGACGGAGAGAAGGAGGTGGGGAGAGGACGGTTTAGAGTGCAGCAGTAAATGGGAGGTTGTATGCATGGGGGTTTAAGGCCATGGAGCTGAGGAAGGAAACCACAAGAGGATTACAAGCGAGGGGCTCTGTGTTTCAGTTAAACTTTTCTCTCTCTCAGAAACCGTTATATAGACTTGCTGACCCTCTCTCCTCCCAGCAAGAGCTTCCTGCCTCTGTCTACCATGCAGAACCCCTCACTCGCTTTGAGCCAAATCACACCTCTCACCCGGACTCTGGCAGTTCATGAATTACTCCGCAGAGATGTGTTCTTGCCCAGACTCACTTCCTCGCCTCCTACCTACAGCTTGGGGGAAAGGGGGTTGGGGCGCACAGATTTCTATACTCTGAGTTTAAAACTGGCAACTTTAAGGCTGGCTGTCACCAAGTCGCTGAGTAGGCACTCCTGAGGTTTGCCTGTCTGACAACCTGGGACGTTGCAGCTGCTTCTGGCACTTTGATAAATGGCAAATGAAATAAGAGTGGAAACAGGAGAGGAAAGCTCCCTCGCTGCTGTCCTAAACCTGCCGAGCGCCGTGTTATTCCTCCTGTTCCGAAACTTCCTGTTGACCTTGGTCATGTGACAGGGATGGCTGCAGCCGGTCGGGATTTGCTGTTCCGGCCTCGTCTGGTCAGGTCTGGTTTCTGTCCCCACGAGCTGTGCTTGGCCCTGCTCAGCTTGCCCGCCCACAGAGGTTGGTGTTAACAATGGGTGAATGTTACGGCTAGTGTTTTTGTGTCCACGCAAGATAATTGCACCCTGTCCAGTGGTCATCGTTGGAGCAGAGCTATATGCAGTCCGTGTATTGACTTTAGGTTTTTGGACCCTTTTGGAAACTTAGCTTATCTGACATATTTTGACTGGCGAGTGAAGGGCCTTTTTCTTGTTGTGACAATTGGGTTCACACCGAGGTGACGGAAGTGGCTTTGAACTGGTTTGTCTGAATCTCCTTGCTTTGAGCAGTTTAGAAGCGGTCTTTTCACAGTGTTTTGTGTCTTGTAACAGTTTACAGTAGGGTCCTGACCACCTACACCGTACAGTAGAAGGCACAGAAGTCATTCCAGCTGTTCTGATTTTGCTGAAGCCTTTGAAATGCAGCATTTGGCGTATAAAATAAATTTAATTAACATCACACTTTTCCCCCCTCGTCCTCCGTTTATTTTTGTATTATTTGTTGTCTCTTTATTGTTTATCAAAGAAGAAGTTATTTCAGCAGTTCCCTCTGTTTGGTGTAACATTACATTTATACTCATCTCTACAAATCTGGAAGTCGGGAAAAGGAGAAGAGAAGGAACATCTGCAAAGAGCCTCCGTAATTAT
>VUQR01005311.1:10729-21461 GCA_015108515.1 Hemichromis elongatus
GGGGGGGGGGGTGGGGGTGGGGGGGGGGGGGGGGGGGGGGGGGGTAGGAAGATGAACGTACAGATTTACAGTTGCCCACAGCAGCAAGGCTCTGGGTCTAGTCCTGAGGGACCGGAGCGTATCCAGCCGGCATCAGGCTCATTTTCACGCCCCTTTGGCACATACACATAACCACGAGCAGGAGCTTTTGTTGGTCTGGTGATATTGCCATGTTGCTCTTTATTCAAGCTTTCCCCAGGGTGATGTTCACATGCAGGTGCAGGATACTGGACCAGCTCCAGCTGAGGCAGAGCTCAACTTAATGTGGATCTGTTCCAAAGTTTAGGTGTTGACTGGTTAAAAAAGGTCCATGAGGAAGCTGTGAAAGTTTTTCTAATGCTACTGATAGCACAAGCATGGCCCCTGGCTCCTGGTTATTACAGGAACAGGAAACGCTAACTCCTTTTTTCTCTCTTGCCATCATTCTCACAGGCAGTTTTCTGGCCTGCTGCTGAGAAATTTCTTCAAGTTTTAAGGCAGCTTTGAGTCATTTCTTCCTCCTCGACTGTGAGTTAATCTCCATTTTGCTGCACATAGATCGAAGTCACGGCATACAGCCTGACAGAACAGACACGGATGCACATAATATTTTAGAGCTTAGTTTCCTTTTTTTTTTGAGCGGTTAAACCAACATATCACACAACAGTATCATCAGCAGTAGGTGAAATCCACAAACGCAGATGAAATAACAGTGACAAGGACCACGTATGATTCATCTATCTAGTTTTATATCCAGTGCAGAAGAGCATCAATATTCCTGCTTGAGCTTTCCAGTTATTTGACACATGAAGATCAGTTTACTTGTGTATCTTTAGGGAAGTTTAATCTGAGAGAGCGACTCAAGGGGGATCACTTATCATTGGTCTAAATAAAGAGGACTGAGTTGGACTTTCTTACCTCAGTGCTCAGAAGGAAAGCTGTTTTAAAACTTGCAGAAAGTCCTCAGCATTGATTGACTAATCAAACTAAATCAAACTAATTTTCACAAAAAATTATCTTCATTGAGTAGCTGATTAATTTATGTGATGTAAAAGAACAAAAGGCTGTTATACTTTTTAAACACCCAAGATGACTCCACCCTATCCCTGTCCTTAGCTCTTTACACAAATAAGGATGCTTATGGGATGGAGTCTACTCTGCTTACAGAGACAGGCTGGACAGGTGATCAGTTAGGCCTATAAAAGAGACACAGACATCCATTTGCAATCATATCATATACATTAGAGTAACATGTGAAACTAACAAGTCCCCCAACACTATTTTGCTAGAGTAGCTCTTTAAATATAAATCCACCTCAACTTTCAAGCTGACTGAAAAGCCTCCTTATTTCTGTATTATTCAAAGAGCATGATTTGGTACTGCCTAACTTTAAACTAAGTTCTGTTTAAATAAAATGTTTCTAATAACAGAGAAGCATAGATTATACATGAAAGATAGGTTGTCTGGTCAAATGCAGTGAAGTGAATCTTATGCCTTCAACCTGGGTTCTTTCTAATGGCCAGCAGGAGGAAACTGCTCTCGCTGCAATAAGCTGTTGATGATCCGATCTGTGGAAAAATGGCCTTACTTCTCTTTTGATCTCTATGAGCTCATGATGAGATTATGGTCTTAATAGGTTGTTGCAAGTTTGCTTCAATACACTATGATGATAGTTTTTAAAATGTGGTTTCTACAAAGTGTAAAACAGGGCATAAAGCAGGTTTTGATTTATAGTCTGTTTTAACTTGAGATTGACAAGTTCTACTGTACGAGCGTGCAGTCAGTTTCAACCCTGACTCATCATTCATATCTGGTTTCAAGTTAAAAGAGGACAAAATGATTGAAACAGGGCTTTACTAGCTGTTGATGTAATTGGACCTCTGCATGCTGCCATAATGCATCGCAAACTTTAACACTGCACACTGAAAAAAGTGGAATAAGGCTTTCGTTGAATTTGCATATAAGGACCTCCCTATTTTTTAATTGTTATATATCATTCAAGGATGTTCAGTCTATTAGAATGAATTATTTTGAATTGAAACAAAATAGTGAAGTTTTATCTCCAGAAGCTCCTCCCCCTAGAATGGACATTGCAGGAAAAAAAATATATATAGACCTTTACTGAGGTAACATTTTTTACTAGTATGTGGGCTGGTTATTGAACATAAGGCTTCAGTTAGCTAATGTTGATCGATATCTAATGATGTGATGATCAAATTTGTAACAATCAAATGTAACCTGGGTTAAGATTAAACCTAAATTAACAGACCACAAACTTTCATCAGTGTCTGCAGTAAGTGGTGAAAGCAGGAGTATCTTAACAATTACACAGAACTGGACAAATCTTTCCTGGATGGCAGAGGAGAGAGACGTCCGGGTCACGCCTGCCCACACATGAAACCCTCTAACAGTGATCAAGCATGATAACTGCTGCCATTGCTGCAAACTGAGACAAAGGTCTGATGAGACACAAACACGTAGGAGGTGCAGGATGGGAAGGGGGGATTGGGGGGCTGCAGGGGGGTCAGGAGGACTTGACTGAGTAGGAGGTACAGTTTAAAGAGAAAGAGTTAGAGACAGAGAGATTCAAGCCCACTTCTGATTTGCCAGTGGGTGGCATTCTCGAAAACTTTCCAGGCAGCCACTGAGTGCGTCAGCATCCAGAAACCCCTCCTTCCCCTCCTCCATATCCTCCTCCTCCCACCTCCATCCTCAGTCCCTACAGCAGCCGTTGCCATGTGGACATCAGAACCATTCACTGCGGTTGCCATGGATATTGCTCTCTGGGATCACATGGTTGGAGCCGGTGAGGTGTCTTTAACCCCTGGACACAAAGCGGCTTCAGTGACACAGCATGCAGCATTAGTCAGCAGCTGTTATAGTACCAGCACGGCAGCCTGTAAGCTAGCGCTGACTTCACACAGAAGCCTGCAAAGGCAGTCAGGTATGCTTGTGTCCTTTCGGGTCAAATATATAAACTTACTGTTGGATTACACTACGGATGGAAAGAGATATATTGCTTAAATGGGTCATTTAACCTCACAAATGAACACAAACAGTCTCCTCTAGTCTGCAGTTACACTATTGCGGCATTCCCATGTGGATGCATGCACAGTTATGAGCAAATGAATCCCCTGTGGATGAAAAGGTAATGGGTTCATGCATGTTACACGTTGACATCATCCCGCTCCTAATGAACAGCCATCCTAGCAGCAGTGAGAAGATCCCTAATCGTCTTATTCATCATCATAATCACACCTTATTCATCCTTATAATCACTATATTCATCTTGGTAATGACCCTGCTAAGGCTGGGAGGCTCATGTGCACCATCGCTCCCAATACGAACACACACACACACAACACTGGGGCTTTTTTCATGTCAGCACTGGAGCAGAACTGTTGTTAACACTTAAAGACACAGTTAAATGACAGTTTGTGCACTTTTGTGACGTATTTGAAATATGCAGATAAGGTCACTGCAGGGAGGATCAGCCATCGAGGGATTTCATTTGATAGCTGCAAAACGGGGCCTGACTTCAGATCTGGATACAGTGAAGGCTTTGCCTCCACCCACACCACCCTCACCTGTGTTGGTGCATCAAGGAGGCAGAGGAAGAGGCTTAAATGGCACTTAAATCACACACATTCCATTTCAGAAGTGTAAAAGAGGTATTTTCTAAGCTGGCATCTAAACACAGCTCCAGCCAATCACAGTACAAATAATTAATGTAGATGTAGATTAATGTTTTTTTTTTTTTTTTTACAGAATGCCACTGATATCATTTCCTATATAGTCACTAACTTCTCATTCAGTTTTGTCTTTTTATAAACTGCAATCATAGTTTCTGATCTTTGATTTCGAGGGGATTTTAATAATTAATTTGTTTTTTTTTTTTATTAGTCCTTTATTTTTCCAGGTAAAAAAATCTCATTGAGATT
This sequence comes from Hemichromis elongatus, assembly GCA_015108515.1. Taxonomy (NCBI): domain Eukaryota; kingdom Metazoa; phylum Chordata; class Actinopteri; order Cichliformes; family Cichlidae; genus Hemichromis; species Hemichromis elongatus. Next base: position 14,689 of record VUQR01005311.1, read on the forward strand.
AAAAATCTAATTTCCAAGAGAGACCTGGCATCATGGCAACACACAAAAGTTAAAAACGTTGCATACGTACGCACAAACTCTCCAAGACTAAGAGAAAACACACTAAATGAATCTGTGAAATGTATTTATCTTATCTGGATACATAAACAAGGCTCAATTCTTTGTCATTTCCCACAAACTGTACAAAAAAAGCCTTGAATGTAGTCACAGTTACAACCATTTAGTTTTTGCTTTACACTTCTAAAGGCTTGAACTTGACCATCTGGGTTTTGTTGGAGCTAGAAGTTCTAAAAGATCATTTGGATGAGAAGTAATGCTATCAAAGCTAGTTAACAAAGTGCATTCATAGATTGCAGTTCAAAATCACAGAATACTTTTAATAGCACCAATTTTGCTCAAAAAATCAAAAAGAGAACAGACTTCTTTGATAACCCGGTAGTTCAATTAATTTCAGAGCAAACCAATGCTTCAATATGGAGAGGTCCAGTTCAGCTAACTAAGGGCTCAGTCACACAAGCCTAGCGACCAGTTGCAACCATCTAGCAAGCACAGGTTGTGAAGGATAAATTACATTTCCATGACAGGCTGGAAGTGGTTGCTGACGGTAGCTGTGAAATCAGTCGATAAAGGCCAGTTTGACCCAGAGAGAGGTCAGTAACACCCCAATAACCACCAGTTGCTTGCGAAGTGGTTGCTGGAGTCAGGTAGTGGAATTAGTTGTAAAAAAGCATATAGTGCACTGAAAACCTCATTTTGATTGATTGATTTGGTTCCAGCAAGCTGCTGCAGTAACCTGTAGTTTCTTTTGAAGGACAGCAATTTGTCACTAGTGACAGTGGCAATCATCTACTAAACGACTAAAACAACCACTTTGGTTACTACACCTTGGTGACCAATTTTACCTGGTTATAGTTAGCAACTGTTTGCCAGCCAGTGGGAATTAAACATTTTCCCCCTGTGACCAGAGATTGCCATGAAGTTATTGACTGGTCTCTAGACCTGTGTGACTGAGACCAAAACATGTCTAGCAAAAAGCCAGTAACTATAATGGACATCATGTGCCTGTATTGGAAATGTCCATAATAGCGGCCACCTGTGAGTGGGTGATTGGAAAGAGACCATTATCTTATAGTCTCTGAATGCAAAGGTGTTCTAGTAGACATCACAAATGAACAGTATGGAGTTGGAAATTACCCATTTGGAGTCTTAGTTGTGAAAAGTTAACCAGAAAGCAAAACGAATACAATATTAACAGCCTGGCAAATAAAGATGCACCTTGCAGGCTGAGAGGTTGGCAGGTATGTAATGCAGCAGCTGTAGCTGCAGGTGATGTGGGAGGCAGACTAATGGAGGCAGCAAGGAGCCGTCAGGTTTCGGCTCGTTGGAGGATGACTGACAGATGTTAGACACTCGTTTGACCTCCCACGGCTCGGCTTCGAGCGCTTGCCCAACAAAGGTGTTCTTCACTGCCCTGAATGGCTGAGTTGTCTGCTGTTTCTGATCTGAAACGCCACATCTGCGTCTGTCTGTGAGCCACTGCAGCACTGCGTGTCTATTTACTCCTGAGTTGATGTGTTGATGGAAAAGAAATAGGGAGGAGATCGCCTGTGATACACCACCAAAGGAACTGCGAACCCTCAGGGAGGCCAGACCCTCTCCGTCATAACTTGTTTCTCCTCACTGCTTTCTTGACTCCTCTCTTCAATCCATCCTTATTTATAGTGTTCTACTTTTATATTCTGCTTGCTGCCCTATTGCACAAGAGGAGCTCAACATGTAGGGATTGTCACAGGTTCTGTATAGTTTTTATCATATCAACCATCTTTAGCAGCAATGTTATTAACTTTCAATACTGATCAAAATTTGAATTGAATGTCTCTTATGTTAACCCTTTACCACCCAGATATTATACAGGCTCTTGCAGGCCAAGGTAATAAAGAGATGATTTTACCATGCTCACAGAGAACATAGAGTTGTCTGTGTTCAGACAACAGTATCTTGTGAATGCTTTGTACCACTGTGATACATCAAATATGACCTAAAAGCTCATTGTCTCTTCTTTCTGAAACCATTTGAATTTTGCTTCTAACACAAATGATAATAGAGTTTCAGCCCTTTAAAGAGAGCTTGTAAAATGGGCCAGTCGCTGGGCCGATGGTAAAAAAAAAAAACAAGAAAAGAAGCCCTTTTATGCAACAGGAAACTATGTAGTTGCTTTTTGCAAGTGTCACCATCTTCTGCTATTTATAGAAATTATATTTGGAGATTATATTGGGAGATTACATGGAAGACAGGTGATGCTTCATAAACATGTAGTCTGTGGGGAGGTCGAGGTGGTGGATGGATCAACAAAACATTGGTGTTTAGTGGAAAGTGTTGCTTGTTTTCCACGTCCAACCTACACAGTGTGTTGTTTTATTTATTTATTTTTCTCTTTTTTTCATTTAAAAACAATTTTTGCAACAGGAAAATGAACAGGAGCAAAGACATTCACATTCTCTAATTAAACGTGCTCTCTCATACTGCTCAATCAGTGTGAACTAAGGCAAACAGCAGCTCTGACCACTCACAACAGACACCACTATCTGTTCCTTGTGATATATATGGCCTTTCATAGTTTAGAATTGATTTCACAAAAATTAATGTGATGTGAACTCTGGCCAGTAAGGAGCTGTGAAATGAGTGGGAGGATCATTTTCAGGTGCAGTGTAGATTAATCGTATCCAATCTAGAAGTTTTCTTTTTTTCCAGCACTGGAATCACAGATAAAAAGGGGCATTTGATCAGAAAACATACCATTTATATTTGACAACTCATTCACTCATTATTTGGCGATGTAAACTGCACAGTATTTTATTACATTGGAATATTATTAGCCTAGCAGAACAGTAGAAGCATGATAGATAACAGTTGGAGGATGACATTACAAATAATAAAGAGCAAAGTAAAATGCTCCAGAAGCAAATGCCTTGCAGGAAAAATCAAAGTGCTAGTTTTATCCCTCTGTATGAGATGACATCATTAGATTATTAATATTGAACCATCGCTGTGCAGTATTACTGTTGGAGCTGCTGGAGTTGCTGCTGATTTGAAGTGGATTTCTATACAGGAACACCAGAAACATCTGAGGGTTTGTGAGACATTTTGGATGGTTTATTGAAATATTAACCAAAATTAAATCATGTATGAACACTATCCTCTTCTTTTTGTTAGAGGTCAAACACAGTTGCTGGTTTAGTGAAATGAAAGTGATATAAAAAAGTTTAAAACTTAATCAGGGCAAATGTGGCTCAGGAGGTATTTATCCGCCAGAAAGTCGGTGATTCCATGGCTACTCCTCTGTGCACGTCAAAGTATCTGTGGCCAAGTAAGCTATGTGGCCATTACATTATGGTACTACACAACAATCTGGGAACTGATTGTCTCTTGTTTAAGAACCTGAGGCCAATGATTCATGTACTTAAACCGGCTTAGAAAAACCTGAAAGCTGTCAGTCATCAGCTTTCCTGCTGTATTATAAGTGAAGACAAGATGAGCACTATCACTCTCATATCAGAGGAAGTGGGAAGGATTTCTCCTGCCTGTGGTCCATCTGTGCATCACAGCCGAGACGCGTGGAAACACCAGGACCTGTTAGGTCAGGGAGGGCAGGAACCGCCACGAAGGAGAGAATGAGCTTTCACAGATCCAGGAACAGGAGTACCAGTGAGTCACTGGAGCTGCAGCCGAGTGCGTCACAGCCTTCTGGTCAGACGGGGTGAAAGCTGTCCAGTTCTTAGAAGAGTCCCTCAGCAGTACCCACAAGGAGAGGCATTCCCAGAACACAGGCCAAGTAAACACTTCACCCGAATAACAACAATTGGAAAAGCAACACCTCACCTACGCCAATCACAATCATATAATGATCTCCAGAGGGGGGAAAACGTGTTTGAATCTTTTTGGTCTTCCTTAAACTTGAAGCATAAAGCATGACTTTAAAAAAGCTGTTTCACTTGTGCTCAGCAGTACGGTGGTTTTAGAGTTTTAGGGCTGTAGCTGAATAGTAAAATCACCTATTTTGTTTTTATTCGAATGAAAAAACACATTTAAGCACACCACACACACAAGCACAATAACACTGCAACGAGCTGGATGCAGTTTTGCTGCAGGTGGAAAGGGCGAGGCAGCTTAGATAACACTAGGACACAGAAAACAGAGACAAACTTATATAAATAGAGTGGTAAGCAGAATAATTAGATCCTCGGAAGCAACACTGACCAACAGCATTCATCATCAATCTGCCAAACTTGGTGTAAAACTTTGAGAATTCAGCATTAGAATGAAAATTAGGATGCTCTGAAGTAATTTACACTGACTCATAAATGGGGTGATGTCAACCCAAATCATTCATTATGTAGGGAAAACGAAGAGTCAATCACAACAACCAGTCCTAATGGCTTGGTGTTTGCTGTGTACTTGTTGTTGTGTATGAGTATTCCACTTCATGTGTTAAGACATCATGGCATCACATCAGCCACTCAAATGCACAACTCAGCCTTGTCAGAGTCCCAAGTACCATGAGAACATGTAAACATAAACATGCTCATCGATGAGGTTTTATCAAAAGACAAACAAACATGGTTTGCCCTTCAAGTAGACTCATTAACACAGGAAATTAAGATTCCAGATGAACTTCTTTCCAACAAGTCAAAAATGGATTAAATATATTTTTCCAGCAGTCTGAAATTTGAAAAGAATGAAGGAGGGAGTGGGTGAAGACACAAAACTGTTCATTCATTCATTCATTCATTCATTCATTTATTCTTTTCAGGCAGATACAATCAAAATGCATTTAAATGTCAAATCATAACTGTCATAAACAACTGTTGACAAAGAGACTGATGTTTGGCAGTTTTCTGCAAACATTTTAGTTTTCATTAGTTTGATTTGGTCTTGGCCATTGACTGCGTTTACCTTAAACCTGCCTTCTATCTAATGGCCAGCAGGGGACAACTCATTTTGTTGCAAAAGAAGCATATAGTCATAGAAATGTATGAAAATATTACGCAACTTCTCACTGGATCCATGACCTCAGTAAACACTATCCTTATCAGTTAATAGTCTCAATTACTAGCTTCAGATTTTACTGAACACAACATGATGTTTCTTTACTAAATCGTGGTCCAATTTGCAGTAAAATCCATGATAAAGCAGGACATGCTGCAGAGCAAGCTGCTTTTCAAAGACCAAGATGGGAATGACTGAAGTGCTCAAGACAAAGGCTAAATTTAACTGTGTGTGTAGTAAAATACCAGTTTAGTTATTGGATAAAATACAGCATTTTACAGTCATAATAAATCTTTACCAAGTGACATTTTCATAGTTAACCAGGGCTGATGACTCCACACCATCTTGATGGAAATTGATGGAACCAGTGCACGTTTATTTACAGAAGTTGGTTTTAAAACATTTTAATCTTAATAAGAGCTGCAGGGATGTTTCCTCCATTTTTTTATACTCTGCAACAGGGATTAGTTTAATTGTAACATGAGTGTTGCTAATACCACAGTGTCACTGCTTCATGTCTCAAAAAAAGAATCTAAACAATTTAAACAACTAATAACTAGTGTTTTCTAATTAACCTTTTTTTTTTAAAGTTATTGCTTACAAAGCATCTGAACAGTTATTTTTTTAATTAAATTTTTTGTTTCTTTTATTTTTTACTATGAAGAAAATATGCACCAAACCAAATAACCTGCAATATCCAAAAACAACACATCATTATTGTGCTGTCGTAGTTTTCTGTTACGTGACTCTAACGGCTCTTCTGAGGGCGACAGAACTCATCCAGTACAACGCCTCATCAGATAGTGGCGCTCATTGTTACTGAAATGTAGGGAATAAAGCTTGAATAAGACAATCTTCTAATTCTGCAAAAAATCTCCTCCAAACTCAATTTGAGAGAAAGACTTTGGAGGAGAAACTAAATGATGGACTGAAGATGGAAGATATGCCCCCGTTTCTTAGTGGAGGTGCTGCATAAATGGGCAGAATACTCTAAGAGCTGTTGGCCAACGTAAAAAAACAGAAAAAAGAAAAGAATAGTAACTGGGCAGGTACAGAATACACACCATGCTGCTACAGGACATAAAGCATCTTCTCTGCATGACTGAGATGCCTCCTGCCTGCCACACAGTGCCGCACTCCAACAAACCGACTCTTAATCCCTTAGACCCAAATTAATGGAGTTGCATGAATTTAAAAGCTTTGTCCAGCAGTCCAGGGCAACAACAGCCTAAAAAACCCCCACCATTTACTCTACAACACATATCCTATAACTGCATGAGTCATTTTTAATTAAACAACCGAGGCTTGCCCTGCAAATGTGTGACTGATGGGTCAATGCAAAAATTAATTATTATTGTTTTTAAAGACTTTTTTCAGGGCTTTTCATGGATTTATTAGCTTTCCCAGAGCCAAGGGATTGGCAAGGGATTATCACCTACACATAACAGTTGCTTATTACTTAATGGGCTTCATCACTGATTAATAAAATAACAAAAAATCTAAAATAAAAATAGTGTTACTTTTTCCAAAAACTCTGACAACACCCCTGACTGTGGCCAGTAAAATCAAGGGCAACAATAGGTGAACTAATTAATCTAATACTTACATTATTAAATATTAACCATATTAACCTTCACCCATAATTTCAGTTATTTATACAGAAAAAAACCCTCCATTGTCTCCTTTACTTTGCTTATGTTTTTTTTTTGTTTTTTTGTTTTGCCAGG
>VUQR01005311.1:21680-57889 GCA_015108515.1 Hemichromis elongatus
CAGATGAAATCAGTAATATGGTGAATATTGCAGATTTTTGCTTTTAGAGCACAGCAACTGATCTTGGGCTTTCTTTTTTTTTTTTAACACCACATAAATGAATCAATAAGTCAATGAAAAGAATTGAAGTTCCAGCCTTAGATACAGATTACTCAGTTTATCAAAATTGTGTAATCAATTTTTCTGTCTGGCCTGTTAATTGCCAGGAAACATTCCTAAAGCCCAAGTCTAAATACTCAAATGTGCTTCTAAAAAACTCCAAGTCATTCATCTATGAACTTGGAAGACAAAGAAAACAGCAGAAACACTCACACTGGGTTATCAGAAGTGGTCATTAATTTGCATTTTTCTTGAGAACAAGTCCCTTAATCTATTCACCTAATGAACTGATTGGTCCACAACCTTCGAGTCCTCTATGTGAAATTTGGACCCGCCAGTGCAGCCACCTTAGTATCAGCATTCTAATGTAGCTTTTAAGTCCATATCAGGTCTACATTGAAGAACCTTAGGGTGTCTAAACTAAATTTATTCTGTATTTTTTTCAATGAAATTTAATTTCAAACCATCCAATGCTCTGCTAAAAAAAAGACTAATTAAATCTGAGCAGCACACGCTCCACACTAGATCTAATAAATGCACCTTTACACACATCTCAGCTCAGAAGAACTTTTAGAAAGTTGCTGTAAGTGTATTTCAAGTTCAGGCCCACATCATTTCTGAAGCAACCCTTCATCCTCCTCACAAACAAGTAGTGATCGATATCTTCCCCTGTCCATTTTTAACTTGCGTGTCTTCACTCGTATCGCTTTAGGTCGGCTGGAGCTAATCAGATCAACTTGTCAAACTTTTTGTTGCGCAGAAACGACGTTGATGTAACGCTCTTTGTGTGTTGAGCTCTAATCTCTCTGTGTTCCCAGTGAAGCTTGCAGCTGTGCTTTTGCATCTGAGCTGGAGAACAAAGCGTCCTTTAAACTTTCTCACCTCGGGTTTATATCTACAGCCTGGAAAACATCACACTCAATTCCGCTCTGTTTAATAAACTGGCAGCAGCGCGGAGGTATCTGCGCCGCGGATTGTTCACCTCTCTGCGCTGGTGATGATGAAGTAGTTGCTGATGCTCTTTTGGCTGTGATGAAATCCTAAATGATCTGACCTCCGCTGCTGGCCTTTTTCTATGATTTACATCACACCCCTTGGAAGTGAGCTCACCGTATCAGCGCAAAATGTGCACAGCGAGTACAGCAGGACAGTCCGTGGTCGTTATAAATTCCCCCTTAAAACAGCTGCCCATTGATCTTATGAACGTGCCACACTCTTATTTAAATCAACTGGACTCCTGACCACCATTAATAACGGCAGGAACACTTGCGGACAAATCTGCAGGGAGGGGGTGGGGTTACTTTTACTGCCGACTGTAAAAGATCACAAATCAAAGGCAGTCGATGCAGCTGTTTCTCTGGATTATAACAATCACTGTATGAGCAGCGAGCCACACAGTGAGACAGGAGAAATGAAACAGGCCTGCTACTGTTACTACCAAAGATGAACAAATTTAGTTGTTAATCTCATTAAAATATCTTAAATCTATGCATTACATCATGATTTGTGCTTTTCAGAATTTATTTTTCAAATTTCTTGGTTTTGGAGGAATCAGCCTCCACTAATGGCTATTTTGCTACCTGATTAATGTGCGGATTATTTTCTTAATTAAAAAATCGATCGTTTGCTCAGTTAAATAGAAACGTATGCCTCCAAATTCCTTGTTTGCCACATCCTCAGTCTGAATCAATGCAGCTGCCGAAATTTATGATCCTATAAGCATAGGAAATCCTTAAAATTACCCAAACATTTATATAAAAGAGATAACTAACCAATTACTTGAGTAACTGCCTCTGCACTAAAGTATGGTACTAAAAAGGTAGCAAGAATTTTACTTTATATTTCTCAGCAGATGGTTAAATATAGGAACTGATACTAAAATTCAATTTTATATAATTTAATATAACATTTCTTTTATTTTAATACTGTAAATATGTAAGTGGAAAAACTGAAAGCGACTCTTTTGGTGTTTAAAATGAGTCAAATTAAATTTTATTTCGCAGATTAATGGAGTCCTTCTGCCTGTGTGTCCTTGTGCAAGACACTGAACCATCAACCAGTTCACCGGGAGAAGTCACTTTGAAAAAGGTGCCAATTAAATTTTAATGTAAATGTAAATGAAGAGAAAGAAAGATACTGAGAGTCAATGAGGACGAAATGCTCCTAGGGGATGCTGGGTAATAGGGTCAAAGAGCACAGCCCTGTTACATGGTACACATAACAACCCTGGTCTGTCGGATAAAAAAGTGCATGGACTGTCTCAATAACTATAATAATAATACTAACTGAAATAAAGTCATTAAAGGCTTTATGAGTGAAATACAGCACCTTGAGATAACTTTTGTTGTGATTTGGTGAATAAAAGTTGTCAGAAATTAAACCAAACTGGATAAGTCCTAGTTATGGTAGCTGGTTGCAGTCAGCCAAAAACTTCCCCCTCATTCTGCTTCCATGGAGGTTAGGGTGGGGTGTCATTATAATTGATAGCTAATGAGTTAAACAGCATTAAATTAAAAAAAAAAAATGATTAGGTATTTTGGACCAACAGGAAATAGGACCTCAGTACTATGTGCCTACACTCTGTAACTAATGCAGAAATTGTGGTTTCAAATGATTTCACCAGCACAAGAAACAATCACCCAGTTTCACATCATTCACCCACCCGTCTATCCGTCAGTTCTCTCCATCAAGTGCTTATCTGACCAGCGTGTGAGGCTGGGTACACTCTGGAAAGGTTGTCAGTTCACCACAGGGCTAACGGATAAACAGAAATGCAGGTGTGGGAGGAAACTGGAACTCAGGCACAGTGCTCACCGCCCACTGCCAGCGTATGGTAAATAAAATATAAACTATTTACAAGACCACAAACAAAGTAAAAACCAGCATTGTTAAAGTTCCCGGAATAAAAAAGTTACAAGACAGTCACGAGGGTGGTGAGGTCATGAAAACAGCTCTGCCAGATCACACTGTGCAATCACACGCGTACACTGACAGCACTAACTAATGTTAAAGGCACATAAAATTCAACATCTATTAATGTGTTTGTCCTTATCAGTTATGAAAAATGTCTGTGGAAAGGTTTATAGCAGCCCATTCAGTAGATGCTAAAATCATTTAAAAGCAGCACCAGTGTGTACGAGTCCATCCAGTTAGTATTTTGTAATGTTTGTGTGATCTGTGCTGAAATGATCTGGACTACAGGCCTGTGGTCCAGGCTGACTCATGCTTGTGTTTGCAGGGCACCGGGGGTCCTGATCGCCATCCCAGCTTGTTAAATGCTCTTCAGAGCTGCTCTTAGCAACACGCGCACATGCACACATACACACGCACGCACAAACACACTCTCGCCCCCAAAAATGTTGTGTATCCAGCCACCTGCCCACTCACCATCTCACACGGGCATAAAAATCAGTTATGAAAGAAAATACACTTCCTGTTAAAGTTCTGACTTGTAACTCGTCCCACACTGACGCTCGGTCAGGAACCCCCTCACTGTGTTATGTTTTAACACGGTGCCGTTGTGTAAGTGAAAGAAACCATTTTATCATTGATTTAGGAACAGTAAAAACTGTTCTAGACTTGTCTGGTATTAATTTTCCTTTTTCTTTTTCATCCTTTTCTCTCATTGTTTGGTTAGATGTTAAGACATTAAAATGCATTCAGATTTGGGCATAAAATGAAGTGGTTAGGTTTGTGGGAGAAAGTGCACTTTCCCAAATCACATGTGATTTGGGTTCACAACATAAAAAGCATATGTCTGTCACTGTGTCTCTAATCCAGTGTTGCTGACTAAGCAGTCACTATGTCACAAGTTGGGAAACTCCTAGCTACATTGTCTCATTACATCTTTTTTACTGGGATCTGCATATCTATGTAGAAAATAATAATGATGTCTTTAGCACACAGACACACCTCAGCTGTCTTGTCTTTAACACATACCATATCTTATTGCCTTTTAATGAGCATAGATAAAGTACTGTAAAATAAAAATAAAAATATCCAGGCTTTTTGATTAGAAAACGAGATGGCATACAGCACAAGTCGTGTTTGGCCCCTTGTAAAGTGTAGCAAAGTCATAAGAAGGTGTAGCACGGTATTCTGAGAGGTGAAACTCGGGCCACAGTAAGTCAATTTCATGACTGCTGCGAAATTCAAGCCTATCAACCTTTTTCACTTTTAACCTCACTTATCTGGAGCTTGGTGGCTGGACGATAAGACAATAACGTTCCGAGACTTTAAAAAGAAATACTGTGAAAGTAGTTCACTGTAGCAGCAGACCAGAAATGGTTTTTGCGGTCACTGGATGTGATTTTCAGCTGCATCCCTGAGCTGTAAACATACAAATAGTAATACAATGTGTAGCTTAAATGTATTCAGAACTCCACCAACGGTGTATCAGAGACAACGTAAGACATAGAAATGAGACTCAATAGGAATCTTTACTTGAAATTGTTTCTGAGTCACATATTTGACTCGAGATGCTTTCAGTTTTTATATCCTTATGATATAATACTTCAAAATGACCTTACAAATAAGTGTCCAAAAATGTTTCATGGTGGCTGCCGAGTAAAAAGACTTGCTGCTAGAAGGACACAACATCTATAGTTAAACCAGGACTACACGTCACTGATAGTTTGTGCTGTTTCTGTGGATGACGTCAAAGTTGAATAATATAGCTCTCAAGCTATTTAAAAGCATAAAAATTAACATAAAATAGCAAGCAAGGCTCAAAGTCATCCACTCTGCTGCAGCATTGATGCGTGTTGGAAAGTGTGAATGTTCTGCAGCCTGTCCGAGAATCAGTCCTGAATAACACAGCCCTAATCATATTCCCTGAAAGGGGGAGTGAGACATACTTTTTACAATTGGCTACATTTAGAGTGATTATGACTCACTCTATGTTCATATGTCAGTCTTTCTTTGCAGTGAAAACAGTATGTTTTGGATTCCATCGCTGGCTAATAACACACGGGCCGATAAGTCATCATCATCATCGTCCAGAAAAGGCTCGGTTATACCACATCTTCCAAAAGGGGTTGAGTTGCTCTCTGCCAACCGTTTGTGATGTGGAGAGATAAGTCCACAACAGTGTGATCAGCGTCTTATGCAAGATTTTTAAGGATCGAGAATGAACTTGGAGCCCTTTTATGGGCTCAGAGGTAGAGGAAGTAAACAGAGATATTAGTCACAACACAATTAGAACACAGTTGGGGAGGATTTCAGTGCCTGGAAGAAATCAGTAGCACTTTAAAAAAGTCCTTACTGTTTGAGAAGTGTCATGAAATCTACCTCCTGTTCTGCTACATCAACCAGGAGCAGCTTTCCTGCACCGGTATGATGGCTGTGTTGACAAATTATTAGTTACTAAACATTTTAAAATGCAAAATTTTACACAAATTATGGCCTTCCTTTGTGTTAATCTGGTTTGTTCTGCCAAATTTCATTTCATTTCATCACACTGAGGCGCCTCTGCTCTCTTTGCTTTTGCCTGGTGCCTGATACCACCCTGATTCCACCCAGCATATGATATTAATCTTAACACCCTCGCTCTCTTTTCTTTCTCACAATGCCCTCATCTCCCTTTCTGTTTCCTCTCTTCTTAAAAGCATCTAGTGAAAAATCACTCCCACCACTGTGAGCATGTGCGAGCGAGAGGCTTTTCCTCAGGCAAACAAAGTACTTGTCGTTTTGAATGCGGCGAGAACTGGCAGATCGGGAACATAGTTCTTCTTTAAGACAAGCTTCAGGTTGAGTTGTGGAAATTTTCAGCCCTTTTGTATACTTAAAATATTGTGGGCTCCTTTCTTCCTTCAGTGTCTGAAACCTCTATCAAGTGATTTGCCCTCGGCAGGTATTCAGCTATTGAATACCTTTAGCTAGTTATTTTAGCTATTTATCTAGCTATTTAGAGAGCGGGCCTATGCTGTGCATGGTACAAAGCCCAGCCACAAGGTGGTTTCCTCCGAGGTCCTTCCTGACGCCTGGCTCCAAGGTGGGGCCACCATAACCTTATTCAAGGCAGGGTGAACTGGTCCCTTGGTTTTCTTTCTTTTGTAGATGGTGCCCCAGAAAAGGAGGACCTGCCTGGGGAGCTATTTTTAAAAACAGCCAATTTTCAGGAGCTGCCAATTATGCGTATTTTTTCATTCAAATCTTAAATTTTTCATAAAAAATTGCAGCGTTCCATTTTTCCAATAACACGCTGTTATATGTATACCATTGTACTGTAATGTATACCATTACAGTAATGCCACCCATTGGTATATATTCTACTGGTGGGTGGTAATAGAGCTAACCTTTAAATAAGACAATAAACCCTGTTTAGAGGTGCATGAAATGCAGATTTTAGACTTTTGCCAGAAAATGATTTAAAAAGAGTTTTCAGTGAATTTAAATAATTCGATCAGCTTCTCCTTGTTCTTGCAAAGTGCAGACCTCAGCAACACCTGTGCAGTTTAGCAGATAAGGTTGTTGTGGAAAGATAACGCAGTCTTTGCAGAGATACAAATGCACAGAGAGGCATAAAAGCCAAACTCATTTCTAGTAAAGGTGATGTGGGGAAATGCAGTTAGATGCAAGCAGTGATGAATATGACAGCAGGAGTTCGGACAGCTCGAGGGAGTGAGTAATGGTGGTTTACTGTAAACATAATATCTCATGCCAACATAAAAAAAAACTTTTATGCTATTGGATGTCTCTCAAGTGGAAGCGTTACTCAGTTTACAAATTCACATGATTCATATGGCTTTGAACATGCTGATCAATATATGTGATCGTGAACCTCTCTCTCACTCTCTCAGCCTTAGAGTCTGATGTCATGAAAGCTGAAGCTGCTCTATCGACGGCGAACGGCACACTGACTTTGTGGATCTTTCCAAAGGATATAAGCTTTTCCAGTGAAGCCAAGCTCCATTTTAAAAGCAGAGATAACAGTTAGGAATCAGAAAATGCATGCTCACACTGTCAAAGTCACCTTTCCCATCTCTGCCAATTACAGTAAGTTCTCTGAGGTGCAATTCTGTAGCTCAGCCCGACATCACACATCAGCAGGAGAGACAAATTCCAGCACTGCGAGACAGCTGCTTTATGCTCGGCATCGCAAATTGAATTGTCTGAGGAAGTACAATATATCAGAACACTAAAATGCAGAGTTGTTCACTTTTATGAAGTCTCAACCCTCATTTTAAAATATATCAAGTGCTGTGTCGTAAATGGAAGTGCTTTAGAAAAACAAAAATGAAAAGTGACTTCTGAGCACCCACCAGGGATTGTGCACGATGGTTTCTTATTTTTACATGTTCTCAAAGACCCAAAATGATCCCAACTGCCTTTTATCTGCGTTGTACAGAGGACACCAAACCTGTTCTCCATACTAGGGACAAAAGATTACCTCCACAGCTGAAAAATGTCAACACTTAAGTGCAAAATAAATTAAGTGCAGTTCCCTAAATGGCCTCCTGGCAGGTTCCATAAAAAAGATGATCCCTATCACAGACTAGACATAAAAGATGACACCTACTGACTGGTGTATATGATACCCCAGTGTTGGTGTGGTCCCACATCATTATAACCATGTTGGTCCAGGATCAACATGGCAACTGACCAGTGACGTTGTTGTGATGTCATAGTGTGTGCTTATAAGAATTTTAGCTATATTTTCTTTATTATTCTATGCAACATAGCTAAAAATATTATCAAGTTAGGTTTGCTGTTAGCCTAATTTAGCTTACTCATGTTGTGCATTTTAAATAACATTAGCTAAGCTGATGCTAGCTGAGTATCCAGACAACTTAATTGGTCAGATGCAATGCTGATGTTATGATGATGTAGAGAAAACACCAATATGGTGCCACTAGTTAGTGAAGTCCGGGTTTTGAAACCAGACATGAAGCTTGAGTGAGTGGATCTGACTGCGAAACCAAGGGAGACTCTGGCTAATGAACCACTAGTCATTAACCAACGAGCCTACATCTAATAACTCTTCTTTGTGACTCTAATAATGAGCATACTTTGGAAAATTAATTTCACGTGCTTTTCAAAATGATCTAAATTGGGTTATCTTTATGGGCTACTGAGCCCATAAAGTGTTTACAAATGTCAATGTGTAAGGAAGCCAAGAGTAATTTACAACCAGAGATATTGCCCCCTGGTGGCCATTAAAAAGAATGCAGACTTAAATTTGCATTAAAAAGCACGTCTACAGACAGGTATGATAAAACCTTCCTACCTGATTTTTATATATATGTATATCAGATAACTGTTAGATAAATGCAACCACAACAACAGAACAAAAAAACACATCATAATTACAGACACTCTATTAATTTAACACCAAAACACTACCAACAACAATCAAAGCACCACAAAGAACAGGCAACACAAAACACATATCACCTGGATGTGTTTAGCAGTGTCATTCTGGAAGGTGTAAATGAGAAGCCTGCAAAGGCGGGACCCTGTACCTTCATCCTGATTGTGGTGACTCAGTGTGATACATCACTGAGGAATGGTTACTCTTTCATCATCACTGGAGTCAAGAACGGCTGTGTCACACTGTGTTGTTGCTGACCCGCAGTCTCATTGCATATAATTTGATTGAGTTTGTTCTCAGTGACTATAACACAACAGAGTTAAGTAAAAAGTTGAAATAATCTCCACAAAAAAACTACTTTCAACTGCTCCCTCATTCACCAAGGTTTACCACAGCAGGTACCCCCACATGTCTGATTGTGACAATCCCCTGAAGGTATTTGTGTCACCTTCTGTGATTAAATCAGGGATCTTTCACTTGTTGTTGACTGTAAGGGGGATTTTTTATAAACCACTTTTATAACTTAATGGTATGGTTTAAAGTTGTGGATGTAGCTACTTTAATTGACAGGTATGGCGACACAGGGAGCAGAATAGACGTGTGCTAAGCCTCACAGTTTCGACTGGATGTCTTGACCATGTCTGTGTTGTTTGGATCATTTAAATTTGACAAGTAATCTGACTCAATGTGAAGACCCATGACCCATTCTTTCTGTGGCAATGTGATTGATACATCAGAATTCAAAGATCACGAGATGTGTCCCAATACCCAATATAATGTAGTTCTCCTGTGGAACAAGGAAACTGATGACAGACAAATGCCCCCCCACAAATTCAGTTCAGTTCAGTTCAGTTCAGTTCAATTGAATTGAATTGAATTGAATTGAACTTATTTAACATCAAATCACAGCAGCAGGTGCTGTATATACATGTATATACACTAGATCCTATTATGATACGGAGAAAACATCAACAATCAGACGACTGCCTATGAGCAAACGATTGGTGACAGAGGGAAGGAAAAACTTCCTTTTAACAGGAAGAAACCTCCGGCGGAACCAGGCTCAGGGACAGGTGGCCATCGGCAGCAATGTGTTACTTGCACCTGCCACAGAGTTTTAGCTCCCTTTGTTTAGTTGTACGTGTGTGCGGTCCACAATTCCCCAAGCTCTTAAAATCTTGAGAAAGCACTCGTTATATCTTTCTGTAGTTCTCTAAACACCCCTCTCTAGTGTCCTTTGCCCCTCCACTCCACCCTCTACACCCCCGAACTGCCTCCTCCTTTGGTCGGCCCAAGGCAGAATGATTAATTTGTGGCTATTGATTTCTCTTCCTGAACTAAAAGTATGTATGGGGAAGGGGAGGGGAGGGGAGGGTGAGGTAGTGTGTGAGGAGGGATAAGGGGTGAGGTTGTGGGAGAGAGGGAGAGGAGTGTGTTTTTGCATGCGCGCATGTGTGTGTGTGTGTGTGTGTGGAGAGTGGTTGGCTGGGTGGGGGGGACACATCCAGTATTCAGTGTAATGCTTCTCTGCAGTTCTTTTCCCCTCTAATCTTTAATGTAGGAAAAAAGAAGCCAATGGTTGCAGTCTGGATGCGTCAAACCACCTCCCTTCAGTCCCCCCCAAACCTCACCACCCCCTCCACCCCTCTCTCTCGGTGGAGATTGGCAATTCACTGAGTGTCCACATGTCATCTCTTGCCTTGCTGCAGCGGCGAGCAGCGCGGCAAGCGGGGAGGAGGAACGAAGGGTGGAAAAAAAGGAGGGAGGCAAGATGGCTAGATGGATGGAGGCATGCATTCATCCAATTCCCTGTTTCATTACATCTATGTAAATGCTGCTAGCCACGGTGTGTGTGTGCTTACAGCCCATCTCCATCCTTCGCCCAACCCCTCACCTCCACACCCTCCATCTCCCCTCCCCTGATATAAGACAAACATGGTCTCGTGCACCGCTTTCACCGCCACCAATTCTTCACTGCCTCTTTTCATTTCTCTTCCCATCTTTCGTCTGTGTCCTTTCTTTTTTTTTTCTTCAGTTAAATTTGCACACAGCTGCTAAGGAAATTTAATATTGTGGCCTCTGAGAAGCAATGGAAGGTGGTCGGGTTGGAGAAGATGACAGGCTGTCTGATCGGCACTTAATTCTGTTGGGTAATCAGTTTAATTAAGCCTGTATGTGGTTAGCGTTTGCACTGACAGGCCTGTCTCTCTGTGTACTACAAGCACATTTCTGACGGATGGCGTTGGGAGAGGAGTATGACCTACATTTGCTGGCTGACAATCACACACAGCATGTCTGACTCTACATAGTAAATGAGAGAAATGGAATGTGTAGAACAATCAGCAAATGTCGTGTTTGTCAAATGACCTTTCAAGGGCACATACTCACCAGCAGCGACGGGCGATGAAATTAAAGTAGATGGAAAGGTGCAAAAAAAAAAAAAAAGTTCTTCAGAAACCAAAATGTAAGTCCAAGACGATCCTTTTACAGGAGTATGTCTGGTTGAAATCTACTGAAAGGACGCCCTGAAACTGCCTACGAGAACCAACTGATGAACAGTTGAGATTTTAAATGAGGTAAAATTAGGACTCTGACTTTTCTAAAGAGGAAAAACTGAAATTATTGTAATGTCACACAAAAAGACATGGAAAATGGATGTGTGTCCAAGTCACGTGGCTGCATTCATGTTTTGTGCCGGCGTTGCGTTAAGGGGATCCTGTTGTCTTCTGTGAGCAAAGTTTGCATTTTTACTCAGCAAATGGAGCGTTCGATGAGAAGATCAATATCACTCTGTAAATATGAGGCTGGAGAGCGCAGCCAGTTAGTTTAGCACAAAACTGTAAGCAGTATAGCAATATCTACGTGAAAGTAAGTCTGCATCCTATTATTTAACCCCCATACAGACAACGGCTCATGACATTAGGTCAAACCTGTTCAGCAGCCCATTAATAAAAATATCTAATCAACCAATGACATGGCAGCAACTCAATTAATTTAAGAGGGTAGATAAGGTCAAGATGACCTTGTGTGGTTCACACTAAGCATCAGAATGAGGAAGAAAGGTGATTTAAGTGACTGAACATGGAAGTGGACTGGTCTGACAGGAAGATGGCCAGACGGCAACAGCTACTCAAACAACCACTCGTGCCAAGGTAAGGAGAAGGGCATCTCGAAACATACAAGTCACTCTGCTCAACTAAGAACAGGAAACTGAGGCTATAATTCAATATGACATACAACAAAATGTTGCGCTCTGTCTTAAAAAGTGTCCAATCACGCAGTTTTATGCTTTCAAATGGTGGAAAATTTAATTCAGAATGTGGCCTTCAAAGAACAACAGCATCATTTTAAGGGGTTAATCTGAATAAAATACTAAAAATAACAGACAGTGGGGGTTATATGAACGAATAGATTTTGCCTGCAGTGACTCATTTGTGTAACAACTGAGATAAAAATCTGAAACACATTTTGAGAAATTATTTGCTATGTCCTGCTTAAAACTAAAAAGCTGAAGATTGTGAAGCTGCACCTTTGAAGGCCCTACTTAAACCTAAAATTAAATAAATTATAGAGAGTAAGACTTTTTAGTTCAGTTTGTCTTTAATCCCATTTATTCCTGGTGTCCACATACTTACAACATTTAAAAGCATTTCACTGGCTGTGTTCATTTCTGTAGATTATTGTCTTAATTTGACTGAAATATGCACGCTACCAATGATGGCAGAGACGATTTGATTTTATCCAATGATCAGTTCATTCATGTGGGTTGAAAAGAGAAGCCTTTTAGGCTCTTACTTTCATTTTATTTCCAGATGTGTGGTTTTCAATACTAAGGCATTGTGAGATGACTTCACAGGCCAAGCTGCCCCGCAGCGAGCGGTATGAAGAGCACTGTGGGTAAATAATAGATTCATTTTCACAACTTGTTCATGCTGTCATCCTAAAGACCGGCACAGCGTCGGCCCTGGCTGTGATGATGTAATGGCGTGACACACGCAATAAAAATGCTGGTTACAGAAGCGCAACTGTAAGACCCAGTGCCACTCGTAGAGAAAGGAACAAAACATGCATGTGCAGTTAGACTCGACATGACATCTGCAGTTATTTCCAGGTGAAAGTCTGTTTTTGTGTGCATGTATGTGTTTGCATCTATGTATGCATGTGTGACTTTTCACACTCTGGGCTGCCTGTATGCATGCTGGTATGATCATGAGAGACTCCCTGTTCTGGAAAGTGATCTGACACAGCAAAGGGAAGCCACGCTGCTCCTCATTAAATATTCATCCTGTTTCTTACTGCTCTGAGGGAAACAGAGACATGAAGGTGATCGCTCACATACATGCCTAGACGCACACATGTGCCTAGGCGCACACACACATGCACAAGTATAGGCCAAAAGAGAGGGGGGGAGGGGAAAATAAGCATGCTCGATTGGAAATTACGTCATCTTCTTCAGTGGACTTAGCAACACCTTATCCTTGCCCACATCAGGATGTAGCGATGATAAAAGCAGCAGCTTCATTTTGACAAATTCCCTGACTCGCTCTGATCTGCAGATTAGTGAGGCACGGTCTTTTTTATCCCAGCAAAAATCAGCAGCACCGTCAGCAGTTCAGCTGAGGCTTTGTGGAAGCGTTGGAGTCACAGTACATACCGCCACAGACATGAATAATCATGTGTCAGCCTTTCCCAGACACCAGGTTTACATCATTTCATGTGGGAAGCATATTAAATCATCATCCTTCAGGTTAAGGACCCAAGTCACTCCGTCAAGCTGCTCCGGCTTGACACGCGATTGGTAGAACCAACAGCATCTAAATTAATGAGAGTCAGGTCACGTTCAGCATCGGGCCAAAATGCACCAAAACGAAACCAAGGATGTCGAACGTGCCCTGCTCCCAGTTTAAACTTGAAGCGTAACTTCTCCTTCGTGTCTTAGGCTGAAGTGGTTTTCCGCAGCCTCAATTGACAGACACAGTCTCATTACAAATGTTTGTTTTCCCAACAGCACCATTTGCTGTGACAGTGGGGTCTGCCAGCCCTGTCGACTGCAGTAAATACTCACTCTGGAGTGCAGTAAACATGGCCATCTGAGCGGTGTCACACTGACAGGCAGCTCTGATGTCCTCTAAGGCAGGCAGGCAGCTTTGGGGGGGGCTTTGCTCCAACATGGCCACCAAGGGGCATGAAGGACCCAAACCTACTGTGTAAGAGCGGCTGCTTAAGAGAGTTTTTTAATCCCCCCAAAAAACCAAAACCAAAACACAAAATGAGTGTAAAGCAAACAAAAAACTGTTTTCTTTTATTGTTTTACAGCTGCTGGAGAGATAACTTTCTACATTTTTGACACAAAGTCAAACTGAGATACAATTCTGGGAGATTAGGTGATATCAGCGCCAGGACATTCTATCTGAAGGCTCAGACTGACTCACACTTCTTTGCATTTAGTCTGCGTTTTGTTACCAAAATGCAACCCAATCTGCATTTAATGAACAAGCCTCCTGGTATCACCATGACTAAAATGCATGGAATATGTAATATGTGTTATTGAACATGCTAGCATGAAAACCCTGCGATCCCATTATAATTATTTTTAAAACCCACGTGGAATATTAACGGCCCTGTTTATACTTATTGAGATCTTTGTATGTACAGTAGTCACCTAATTTCAGAGGTGTGCAAATGCTACCGTGTAAACTCTTCAAGCTGGTTATTTTCTGTGCTGTTCTTATTCATGCCCGCTATATTCATGTGAATAGGAAAAAGAAATGGCCGCTTTCAAGCTGCTGAAAGATTGTGTTTAAAACAATCACTGAACAGACGACAAACATTCAGGAAACAATCAGACATGTGCCAGAGGGCAACTAGTTATTGAAGGAGATGAAAGCAGGACACAGTTTTCACGTTTTGCACGTCACAGTGTTCCAATTAACATTTTAAAATTCTCCCAATTACTGCTTATGCACAGAGATAAACGCTGTTTGTGCTGCTACTGAAGATCATGCTTTTCCTGCTTCTCTGTCAGATACATACCATTCTATATATATTACTCTTGGCTTTGTATGATGTCAGGGAGTTTGGATATCCTTATGGGGTTAAAGGGCCACCAATCTGAATAAAGGAAGAGGAGATAAACTTCAAACATTGTCACAGTCCTGGCTTATTTAGTGCTCTGAGTTTGAGTTATTAGTTCCAGTTTTCTGTGATAGTTAGAGGTTTTGAGTTTTATATTTTTAATTTAGTGGAGATATTATCTGAATTTCAGGAGCGGGACCACACCTCCTTTACACCTCTTCCGTCCTCAGTCTATAAATGCCCCCTTCTCCAATACCAGCTGCCCTCATTTTCATGCCCCACCCTTCCCTCCCAATTTCCTTCTCTACTCCTCTTCTCCTCCTCCCTTCCTTAATTTACTTCTCGTTAGTACACGGGGATCTGCCTGGCCTGGGAGCCATCGCCAGTCCCCTTCGAGGCTTTCCCCAAACCGCAGCACCAGTTCATTCTCCTCATCCCTCACCACTCATCATTTCAGAGGTTGTGGTCCCAGCTAGTGAATTGCAGATTCATAGTTGTTGTTTTTTCAGTTTCATGCTCTTGCTCTCATGTTTCAGTTAATTCCTGTTTTATTTCCATAGCCTCTGTCTCTTGTGCCTTATACTTCCTTGTCTGGTTTAATTAGTTTCAGCTGTGTCTCGTCACTCTCCTGTGTCCACTTCGCTTGATTAACTGTGTATTTAGGGACCCCAGTCTGTCTCAGTATTTTGCTGTTTGCTAGATTTATTGTTGTTGGTGACGACCTCAACCCAATGTCTCTAAGATACAGAGTTTAGGGTGATGGCTGTCACAACTATAATTTCTTTTTTGTTTGATAGGTGAAGTGACCTAAACAACAAGGCTAGTGGTGAGAACGAGCAACCTGTGTTACTGCCTCTGTTCTGCAGTAGAAAAAACAAAAGAGAAATCAATTCCATTGGCTCAACTGTCTGTCTGAAATTACAACTATGTCTAGTCTCTTTGCATTGTTGCACAGAAAACAAATCAATCACAGTCAAATGCCAAAGACATCTGATATCTAAATACACTACAAGGCCTTGTGTATACGCTTTGAATACTATGCTAGGCCACTTGGACTGGATCGTCTTTGCCCTCTCTGGCTGTGTAACCTCATGAAACTGCATCATGTTGTCTTTCCACTTCCTCCTTGCCCTCTTTGTTTGCCCCGGGTTCGCTCCTCCATCTGTCATGTTCTGCCCTGCTGGCGTTACCTCCCTACGTCCTCCTCTGACCCAGACCTCCCATCACCTCGGTCCAAGACTTCCGTGATAGTCGCAGAGGTGTCAGCAGCTCTCCCACTGGGTGTTAAGAGGGCTTTGCAGAGGTGGGAACATCTCTGTCTGCTTTCATCAGCTCTGCTTTGTTTGTTTGTTTACCCCGATTCCTTTTAACCCCAGCAGCTCCTCTTTCAGGAGAACCAGTAGAAACTTTATACTGCGGTGATACGAGACCTTTATAGTTTCTTATTAGTAAAAAAATCCTGTTGAAAGTTCACCTGTGTCTTCTTCCCGGTGTGTGTATACAGTCTGTGAGTTCTCCCTCTGTTCTCATCGTCCTCCTGTTGGGGAGTCATCCCTTGTTTTCTCCTACTGGCTCCCTACATTTGTTTAGTTCTTTTGGATTTTGTTAGTTTATCGGCTTTTCCTCCCACACTGTGAAGCACTTTCTGTTAATCCATAAGTTCCTGACTAAAGCTCCTTTATTTATCCACCTGCCTGTCTGTCTCAGCTTTGTCTGTCTTTTGTGAACATTACTAATCACAAATAACTTTTTACATCTGGGGGCCAAAGGTCATTTTTTAAATAGAAAAATCTGGAGAAAAGTGATACATATACAGAAGTATTTTAAACCTGCATTCTTTTAATTTCCAGATAGAATATCCCTGTTCATGTTATTTTTGACCTCTCTAAGTAATTTTATATTTTTTTGTCTCAGTCACTTGTTTAAAGTCTTTGGTTGATTTCTTTGTAATTAATCTGTTGTTTTCTACATTAAAATATTTTACCAAATTATAAAAAATACAGATTTCCAGGGTCTATATTTAAGCCTTTAAAATGCTTGTCTTTCTAGCCAGTACAAAACTCACAAATTTTCAGCTGTGAGCATCAGAGAAAGGTTTGGTATTTATGTTTGGTATTTCTATGTGAAAGACAATGAAAATCATAATAATTTATATGTCTATCTATCTATATAGACATATTAAGATAGAGAGCTGTAAGGTCAAAAGATAAAATGCACTAAAAACGACTAAACTGAATGCTAATATTCTCATAAAGGCTGACAGAGATAACAGTAGGGCTGTAGTGAAGTATTGTACGTACATGTAACGAAGTAGCCAAACCTTTACGAGAAGTCCTTTGAACCTGAGCTCTTACAGTGCAAGTGTGGATTAAACATTACCTCATGCTGCATATCCATTACACAATTACATTACAGAGTCATGGTCACTATTATCAGCAGGCAGTACTAAACTGAGCTGGGGTAAAACCTCCAAACAGACCAACTTTGCTTCATACCTTTAACCAACTCGAAGATGATGCAGTGTGTTTGGGCTGTGTTCTGACACAAAGCAAATACGCTGTAATAGATTGCAAATGAACTGCACCACGGACACCAACAATTAATCAAAAGGCAGATTGCTTTCTCTCTGCTACTGCAAGAAAAAAAGAGTGAATTGTGCCTCCTTTAAATGAATGGATTGTATCTGCAGTTAATTATCAGTTACTACAGGGTCTCTTTGGGATGTTTCCACAGCTTAAGGATATGGCCGGCGAGGTGGAACAAGAGAGCAGCTCTACTGCGATGGAGTCAGAGATAGGCCTGCTGGTAATTACACTTCCATTGTAAGAGGATCAATTCTACATAATCAGAATGCAATCCTACTGAAAATCGAGTGGTCATTCAAGCCATTTTAACATGCAAACTTTACGTTTTCAAGGGGATAACATGTCCTTAATAAACAGCAGCTGAGAGCAAATAAAAGATGATGGCTGAGAAGTCTGACTGTGCTGGTGCTCAGTAGCCAGACACTGCAAAGTGTTTCTGTTTGGAATGAAAATGAAAACGATCTTTTTAACTCATGTTAGTTCTGTCATCAAAATCCCCGCAATCCACAGAAATTCATTTTATGAGACCAAAACACACACGTTTTTGGCATGATGTCTACCCAAATGGACACATACCCCACCCAATGATTAGTGGAAGGAAACAGATTCAACTCCACAAAGCTGCAGCAAATTAAAACACAAAGAATTTTCACAAACTGAAAACCCTTTGATATCTTTTGTGTTCATCTCTACGTGGAGCCAAAGGACCGGTATTTGAGCTTAACAATAAAAACCAATGAAAAAAATAATGTGACTGTTGCACTTTGCAAACACATAGTCAGACATACCTTTTTTTTGTTGTTTAACTTGCAGCTCTTGTGCAGAAACAATCCAGTTTCCCAATGTTTACCATCTTTATGCTAAGCTAAGCTAGCTGACAAATGGCCATAGTGTCATATTTATCATACTGACTCATGCTTTCACATCACAGCGTGTCAAACACTGCTGTTTGTTTAGAAAAGTGTAATATGCACAAGATATCCTATTTCGCTGGACACGGCAATGCTGAACATCACTAACGGTCATGTTGCTGGAAAAAGCAACAAAGCCTGCTTATATTTTAAACACGTGTTTGTTTACCAGGATGTATTGTTTGGGAGAAGCTGTACTCCTGCATGTTAAAAGAAATGATGTTTAATGGTACTCATTGAGTTTAAATGTCAGGGGGTCCAGAAGAAGCATCCATACATGACGCGTTGGAAGGAACACCCTGTCTGTTTCCCTGCTGCTGCAGCTGATGGATCACAGCTCTCACAACAAGCTCACCCTTTGTGTTTCTTTGTCATTCCATAAACTTCTGACGAAACATTAGTATTTGATGCTGTTGCAGACTAAAAGCAACCTCCACTCACATGAGTGTGGCATCAGGAAATAAACTGCATGAATTTAAAATTTTATATTTAGAGTTTGAAGCACTGCCTGCTTGTTTTTTTAAATGTTCACTGAGATATTTCAAGCCACATTATTTATTTATCATTATTTATTATTACTTTTTTAAATTTTTTTTTATAATAAATACAGGGGCTCTGGTTATAATCAGCAGTTATTTATGCATCTCTGCATAAAGTGCTTTTAATTTGAGAGCATGTCAATGTAATGTTTTTGTAACAGCACAATTCTTATACCAGCAAATGTTGATCAGAAATCTTCATTAAAAATATAGATTTGCGGTGGCTTCTGCATGTGTCCTACGCAATTATCATGGAAATATGTGGAGTTAGGAGCAGGCGGCCAGCAGTCCCTGTATCTCGTGCTCTGCTGAGTTGTGGTGCCACACAGTTTGCTTACACAAAGATTGGCCCGGGGTATGTTTCATATCGATTTGTTCTCTGGTCATGTACGATAAAGATAGACCCCACCCAACAGGACCAACTGCAGCTAAAAATATCACGTGGAAACAACACACAAGCACACAGAAACACGCATGCAGCCCTTCTGGCTGTGAGGACGAGGAGGTGTTGGGGGTCAGAGCGGATAATAACTCGTGTTTCTCCTCCTTAAAGCATGTCCTGTCATTAATGCTTTGTAGTTGATTGTTTTCCCCCTAATTTATAGCCAAAAAACCTTAATCTGGAGTACAGGTACGTGGGGGGAGCATCTCCATGTGAAGAGGGTGACAGCATTTATGGGAGAGCGCCACCGAAGTTTACAGCCCCTCTCTCATCGATCAAAGCCATCCAAGGCATTAATCATACACTAAACCAATTACCGTGCCATCACACTCGTCTGGCTGTCCATCTAATCTCAGAGACTTCATCACGACAGCCGAATGCTGCTTCACAAAGAGCCATGACTATTAATGTACAAGGAGGGAATCATAATGATGTCTGCTGTGTGCTTTAAACCTCCGTGGTCCTCTCGAGATCGCTATAATTCAGGATAAATGTTTTTCTCATTACGAGGGATCTGTTTGAGAATGAGAGGGGATACGTAATGATCGACATGTCTGATACTAAGGCTGATGATGGATGCGTTCGGTTTTATCATTGTTCAGCACTAATGCTTTTTCAAACTTTGATTTACTGGAAATGAAATAAATTTTTTAAGCAAGCTTCAGTTACTCAAGGTGTTTGAAATGTAGCATTAAATATCAGTCTTACCACATTTTACTCATTGTTAGAAATGACCCTTTACTTATTTATTCAACATCTCTGTTTTCAATTTGCATTTCAGGATATTAATATTTATAACATATGACTTATTTACTGTTACTACGCTGTAAAATTCTTTTTTTTTTTCTATTTTACGGTGGTACTTTTTTCATGGCTCTCCAAAGCACAACAGAAATATATCATTATATATTACATACGGTATATATGATAGCAGATTATTCATAAAACTGAGTTTGCTTGTGTTTTTTCAGCACTGTAAATGCAATAACACTTTCTAAACAATCTAAATGCTTTGTGTGTGTGGTTATGTTTATGGATTTTCTTCTCTTGGTTCGACTCCATAAAGCAGGAGACCTTGTGAGTGAGTGGAGTCACTGCAGAAGAAGAGTTCAGTCAGGCTGCAGGCGAATGGCAGTAGGGTGAGGTGGGGACAGTGTTTCCCAAACTTAGACTTTACCTGCTGCCAAAGTATAATTGGCTGCTTGTGTTAGCATTATTTATTTACAGCTTTCTTTCGTTGGTCCAAGAGAGTGATTTGCCACCCTCGGTCATATTTTGAAAATTCAGTCACTACCAAGGGATTGGTCCACACCCTTGCTGTCTTGTCTTTCCCTGCTGGGGGTCTCGCTGACCACATTGCGGTTGTGGCAGCGTTCGATCATTCAGCACCCTCTCCACACCCTCTGGCGCTATATCAGAGACTTACTGGAAAGGTACTGTGACAAAGTACTCGACAGCTAAAATACCACCTTAATTATTAATATCTGCAAATCAGGATTTCATTTTCATTACTAAATGGGGCAAAATGTGGAAATATATCCAATTAAAACAAAACAAAACAAGTCTTACAAGCATTTATTCACTGGAGAACAATTTCTTAGAAGTAATAGTCAGCCTCTTTAATTCTCAGCAGCCTGGTCTCGGTACAGTGACCTCCATGGTGTAAAGAGTTAAGGACCGCTGCTAGCAACAAGACTCTGTTCCAAATGTTGTTTGGAAGAAAACTTCTGTGTCTGCTACTTGGTGTTTATTTGGATCCCATTTTCTGCGCTGTTGTTGGGCTGTTATGTGTTTTTGACCCGACAAAAACTCACATTGATATGTGAGTCTGTTGGTTGTAGCCGTGAGAATTATAAACGGCAGCCTTAACAGTATCACAGCCAAAGGCCAGAGTCCTGCACTGTTCTTAGACTGTCTGCAGCCCGGGCTCAATCTGATAAGGTCTGGTCTGTAATTTGGCCTTAGTGGGCAATAGAGAGGGCAAGGTGAAGACCAATAAAATAGTCATGTTCGTCAGTGACTGTGTGCTGTCTCAGCGGAGCTCCGGTGAGGGCAAAATGAAGCCCATCCATCGCCGGCTGCAGAGCATTGACAGTGCAGTGCAATAGAGCTCAGTCACTTTACACAGTGTGTTATCAGATGAAGGGGGAGGCAACCCAGAGCAGCGATACTGTTGGAGGAGACAGGGGCTCAGTTTTTATTCCAACAAGTGGCCATATTCACTTCCATCTATGCTGCCCTCAACTTGTATCTGTAATCCGGCCCATGCAGCTGTACGTACAGTGGATCGGTGTCATAAAACAGTTTAATGCCACTTTAGGGCCGGAGCATTAGCCTGGGTGGGCATGCTCCAGCTGGGTAATCCTTATCTGATTGGACTATGAGACTAATCCTGCTCTTTTCTGCCACTCTGCACTGCTATCTTCTTTTATCTAATCCTGCCTCTCTGTTATGCACTGAGCACAAACATCACTATTCAAACATGCACAATATGCACACAACTGACTCCCACATGTGTTTTCAGATGCACCAATGTGCAGTACACAGATACTCCCACATGCAAATACATAAAATCATGAGGCAGGAAGGATGAACTGTGATCTGGGGTGATGGACAGGAGCTTCGTAAGTCTCCTATAATAAGTCACCCCTTACACAAAAACAACAAGAAAAAAACAAAAAGACACACCCACATGTTGCCTTTGACTCTTTAGAGCTCTTAGGAAGAAAACCTAAGCAGCAACACAAAGTCCACACTGGGTAGTATATATGTAACGCCTTAGCAGACACAGTAATATGTGCACACATGATACACAAACGCACACACATCTGGCAGCACAAATATTTAAGGGCCAATTTGACACCTGAAGGTGCTAGAACAATAAACCCTGTGATCATAGGATGCCACAGCCACCCAAATATGCACCCATTCGAATGATCAGTCACTGGATACCTTTTAATATCCACTGACGGAGATCCGTTTGTTGATACCGCGACTATAAACTGGCAGTAAAAATGTCGCCCCTGATTTGATAACTCTGCATTTCCGAAGCTGGTTTATGGCTAAAGTGTCTTTACAGATGTTGCCCTGGTGCTTTTGTACAGACAGATGTGATAATTTTTGGAATAACTGTTAGCAAAGTGTGTGTTAAAGTGATGTTAAAATGAAGCTAAGCAGACAGCTACAGGCTACAGCTGCCTGTGTCAGTGAATTTAAAGAAATTGCCCTCACACAGCTGTCATGAAGAACAAAATAACAAAAACAAACACCCTGTTTTTGTACACATGCATATCTCTGCTATAAAGTTGGACATTTTAACACGGTCTTTAGGGATGACTCACTTTTTTGAGCCAGCCTCAACAGCAGTTTTTTTGCACCTCTGTGATGACTTTCATCCCCAGAGGATGCTACTTGATCTCAACAGATGCTGAATGAATTGGCACAAAAATGCTTTTGTGAAACATATTTATGTTTCCATGATAATGGTTCAACATAGGCTGTGCTAGAATGATGACCAGGGTGATATTTTACCTCCTAAAGATACAATGTCGCGAGCATGTACAGACTCACAAATAACATGGGTTTAGAGTCTTGTTTAAAAATGCTAAAAATATTCTAAATGTTTTTTCTTCACCTGCAACATTTTGCCATGAGAGTAAACTTTATCTCTTTAGGATTCTGACTGTGATTCAGACTAAGCAGGAGGACACCAACTCAGGCTTTAGAACATAAACGGTATTTATTTTAACTTTTTATAAATTATAGATCAAATGATTAGATGGAAAAATCATCCATCCATCCATCCATCCATCCATCCATCCATCCATACATACATACATACATACATACATACATACATCTATTCTCTTCTGCTTATTCAGTTTTAGGGTTGGGGCAGGTTGGAGCCTATCACAGGGCGAGATGTAACCCCAGGAAGAAGAAAATGTTAAGTGAAAAAACTTTCATTTGCAGCTTTAAGTTATTGTATTTTAGCTTTTGTGATTTGGACACAGTCTCACTGCTTTAGGTGCAGGCATAAAAGAAAAATGTGGCCCTTATTCATCATGAAGTCCACCATTTCTCTCCAATGTCTCTTCCTAAACTGTGTCCTCATCCTGAAGCCACAGTAGAGCCTGAGGGTGGCGCTGTAATGAAGATGAATGCCACAGATTACGAGAAAGTGCACGAGGATGGGGGGAGAAGAGGAAGCTTTTTTTACAGACGTCCCAGATAGGATGGAGGAGCGGCGGCCTCCAGGGACCAATTCATCCGCATCACACATGTTTACTCTGCACCGTTCATGCTTCACCAGCTGAATCTCTCTCTGCACCCACACTGTGTGCTGCAACATATGTGTGTGTGTGTGGAGCCACAATCACTGGACTTTTAATGCTGATTCCAGGCTGAACGACAGAGGACCAAAAAGAACTAAAATAGTGTCTGGTCAAAATCAAACAACTAAAAAGAACTGTTGAGTGTGCACTGATTAAAGCCCCAGGTTCACCTAACGTAATTTAAAATTTGACAAGAGGATAAAAAAACTGAATGAAGATCGACACAGAAGAAATAGAAATCGAAGCCTTTGCAGGGAAACTCATCAAAATGTGCCACATTTATGTGTTTTTTATATAAGTGATCAAAAGCTATATTAAGAAATAGTATTTAGTATTTTAAGTCTTAGTATTTTCTCACTAATACTGAAAGTTTTCTAGACTTACAGTGCATAAAAGATCAAAATACAGTAATTAATCTGATGTTTCTCTTAAAATAAAGCCATCAGAGGTACTTTTTAGTCCTAGAAACATCCTAAAGCATGATGATGGTCCTGTTTCTAGAGCTGCTTTATTCTAAAAGCATGAACGCGCTTGATTTACTGAATAGGAAAGCTGGAAAAAGTGACGGTTTGCTTAAAAAAAAAGAGTTAGAGGCTCAAACAACTAATCAATTATTACTCATCATTGCAGCTTGTGTTATCCATGTGATGACATAACTGGTAACTGTGCTGTAATGTGCTGGCTGATTATGACATTGTTCCAGTTAAAATGATCTCCTCAGGGGGTCCAACAGAAATCATCTGATGTCACTGGAACCAATCACATCTCAGGAATGTGACAGCAAGTGATCCATCCCCAGAGAACTTTGAACACAGTGACGCATCCCAAAACTGTCCCATGTGAACTTTATCCATATCCATTAGGAATATCGCTGTTGATAATAAGATTCATATATCTGAGGCATACAGTGTCGTATTCTGTGCATGTTCTTGCAAAAGCACAGAAGCCCATAAAAGTTCTGCATGCACGTTTCAGAAATTGTTGGCCCCATGATCAAAAACTTCTTCTCAGCCTGAATATTGATAAATACTCTTGCACCTTTGTCTAAATCTGCCTTACTTATTGATTACCAATTTATTTATTCCCTCAACTGAAATTAGGTCCAAAATATAAAGCATTAACTATAAAGATAAATAATATAAAATGCTTCCTGATATGATGAGATCATTTGTAAGTAAGGCTGACGTAAGCAGTAGTTAAATAGACCCTGCAGATGTGGTTTGAGGCTTTGCCCCCTGCCTCTTGAACTTTATGTTGCTAAGAGTTAGTTAAAAAGTGAATTCAAATACATAAAAAGAAAGGCTTTATTTAAGCACTAAAGCCAGACAGTCAGAGTTAAGTACAAAAATCAGAATCCAACAGTGAACAATTCCAAATGGAAGACCCGTTGCTGGGAACAGTGATGAGGAACAAAGAAACTGAAGGGACACAAAACCAAAGAGGACAACAGACAACAGACAGGATCAGAAACAAGAGGAGAACAAGACACAGGCGGATGTAATCAACACGATCAGACAGGCAGGAAGTTAAAACCAAAATAAGACATCAGAGAAAAGAAAAGTAGCACAGGAAGCCAAAAATACAGAACCAAAATACACACGACTAAACACAGAAACAAGAAAACTCACACTTAACAAGACTGACTCAAAGGATCACTGGAGGACAAAGATGGAACCCAGGGAGGGAGGTACAGCTGAACACTGGAGGCAACAAGCCTAAACAGAAACCTGCGCTCAGATAATGCTGCACAAACTAAGACTCAGTGAGGAAGACACCAAAACAGGAATCCAGAACTAAAGCCAACACAAAAGTCAGAGTTTTGAACACTAGAATTATAGTAAAGCCAACATAAAACCCTCAGACCACAACACATGTAGCCTAAGCATGATAGTCTAGAAGTAACTGTTTTATAGATATGTTTATAGATTTTTATATATATTTATTTTATTGGTGTTGTCAAAATTGGTAAATACCAGCCATCTAGAAAACTGTTAACTGCTCTCCCGCTCTCTTGCTCGAGTCCCAAGTTGCTATCTCAAAAGCTCCCGGATGCAAATTATGTGGTGTCATAGTAAACAGAAAAGTTAGTTCTCCCAGAAAAAAATTTAAATTCAATTTTGTTGCACAACTTGCTCAGTTTTTGAGAAAGATTTAGTGGTGAAAAATCACATATCGTAACTGCAACACATTGAAGTTAGAACAATTGCTTTGTCCCAATTGAGGGGCCGCATCCTACGGACGCCACATTTGAAGGCCGATTACGTCACAGCCAGGCGACGAAGGCTGTCCCAATTAGAAAGATGCTGCAGATGCGGCCAAAAAAATGCATCCTTCATTTCCCTGAGGAGCACGGCTTAAGAATAAAATCAATAAACTTTTAACATAGTTATCTACGTGACTTACAACATTTATGTCACGTAGATAACTTAAAATGTTATTGTTTGGCTTTTTTCAGTGTTTTATTTGTTCCTGAAAAAATCGGTTTGGCTCAGATTAAAGTTATAGTTTTCATACAGCTGAATAAACGTCAAACAGAAAACTGATTAAACCAAAGTGTGAGACGGTAGAGAATTTACTCCTGTTATGTTTTAGATAGCAAGGAGCAGACGGCTGAGTTTACTAAACTTCACGGAGACAGCGGTGATGCAGATCTGGAGGCTAGACCGTCCCATTTCACAGCTTTACACTTCCAGCCTTCTCGGTCTTCAGAGGACCTGGCCTTCGCACTCTATGTGGGCCCCTGTGGATGCAGCCCCTGAATTGGGACACAGCCAATGACTTTCCATCATAAGTGCAAGATGGCAGCTTCCATTTCTGCTTTATTTTGGCTTCACTTTTGCTCACTGAGAGAAAGCTGTGACAAATTTTTATATGAAGCTGATTTGTCAAAACAACCGTTCAAATCAATTTCTGAGAAAGAAAAGCAGGGATTCCTAAAATCTGAAACAAAAAAAAAACATTGACTGATTAGTTATTTCAACTTTAGAAGAGAAAAGTGCACATCTGCTAAATCAATACCAGATATTTTGTGTTTTACCCAGCACAAACCTCCAAAGCACACTTGCACGGTTTTATAATGAGGGAAAGTAAATGATCAGTTTTCTGTAGATCCACAGGGGAGAGATTTTTCTGTTTCTCTGAGAAGCATTGAACAGAGCAGAGGTCGAGGTGCACCCAGTGTGGGTATTCCCATTTTGCTTTTTCACAGGTTCTCTTCTTCTGTAGCTGTTATACAAACACAAACCGTCGCCTACCTTCGTCCACTCAGTGAGCAGAATGTGTGGGATACCGAGCTGCCAAACACACAGTCTGCATTCACTGCTGCAAGGAGGATGGAGCGACCACTTCAACTATTTGCAGCCTCAGCCACTGCCTGATCACCAGTTCACTTTAGAGGAGCCGGGAAACCGTGAATACTATCCGTCTTGGCACTTTGATTTAATAGAGCAGAGCTACAAATTGAAGCCTAATTAACATCTGAAATGTAAACTTGATATCTCTCCTCCTGACTCGCTGTGTGCTGAAACAAGGCAGCTTATCGCTGCCTCTCTCCAGCTGCATCCGCTCTATATTTTCCTATTTTTCAATTTGCCCCTCGCAATTTTTGGTTTAAAATTGCTCAAACTACCTATAATTAAATGTACTCGTTTTTTAAGACCCAATTTCCTGAGCAGGAAGTCATTTGAATTAGAATTTAAATGAATCTGACCCCGCTGAGCAAATGCAGTGGCCCCATTTTTCCACTCCCCTGCCTCTTCTGGGCTGGGGATCATTCATGAATCACAAATGACAAATCTGGGTTTATTTCCTGCCATTTTGATCCTGGATTCAAAGGAAGAAGCACATTGTGCTAATACAAAAGGAACACACACACACATGCACGCACAAGCGAGTCTAAAGTGTGATGTTTTTTGCTCTCATCTTGACTCCGTGCTGTTCTGTTTGCCAATTAAATAATGGCCTGGCAGGGATAAAGGCCAGTCACTGTCACAATTACACTCCAGCTGTAACTGTGATCCTATGTCGACTAATATAATCATTGTATCAGCGTTCAGTGTTATTCCTCCTATTTATCAGTCGAAGGCCGACTGAGCTCTTTTCCCTCACATCTCGAGCTGTGTTGGTGAGACCGCAGCTTTCTGATGCCAGCACCTGAGCAGCTTCTCAGGAACAGCTAAGGTGTCAATGCTGTGATCGGAAGAAAGACTGTGCACCAAATAAAGGTGTTTTTAAGGGTAAATTTATTGAATCTCATTAACAGGAACAGCAGCATAACTTGAATAGCATTAAACTACTTGTTCTTTACTTTACTTTTCATTTTCAGAATAAAATATTTCTAGCTGTTGCATATCGGGCATGTCTCATTTTTTTGCAGATCTGCAATTAATGATTATTTTTGTGCTCCAGATTATTTTGAGTTTTGCCTTGAAATTTCTAAAAAAAAGCATAAAATACTTGTTAATTTGCTTTAAAAACAACCAAAAAAACTGTCAGAACCGAAAGATATTCAGACTATTAATATTTATGACAAAAAAGCAGCAAATTGTCACACTCAACAAGGAAACATTTAGTATCTTAAACTCACTGAAATTAAAATTCAATTATATTCATTTTTATTCATAAAGCGCCAAATCACAACAATGATTGCCTCAAGACACTTTAGAATAATTTTAAAGCAGGAAACGTTCAGCCATATTTAACTTAAATGTTTTGTTTGGATATTCATTCACCGAAACGTCCTCCCTACAGGGTCTCTGTGGCATTATAGGATTGTCACCTGACTTCCTCATTTGTTCCTGTCATAATTACTAGAAACTCTAGATGGTGCTTATAAATGCAGCATAAACAAACAACAAAAATGAAGACGAATCAGAAGAGCAAAAACAATTGCAGTTGCTCGAAGCAGCCACTTGAGGCTGGCTCTAAAAGCAAGTCAGTTTTCAATGAGAGAAATGTCAAAATACTGAACTAGAAATATTACACAACTAGGGAGAATTTTTAAACATGACAAATCTTAATATTTTTTAATTTTAAAGCAAAAGCGCACAGTTTCACACATCATCCAAATTGCATTTTTGTGTCTAAACATTTGAAGAGCCAACATATTTGTTTTTTCTTTGAGTATATTATCAGTTTTTAACTGAATGTCGACAAAGATATCCAGTTGTTGCACAGTTCCAAATCACTTGGATCTGAGTTTGTATCTAGCTAATACATTTCAATTTCCACTTTTGTTTTTTGCTCTGTTTTTGGTCTCCTCCACCACCTTTGTCCTTCATTTAGTCTCTTACAACCTGCAGTTTTGCAGTGAGTGGAAAACAAAGATGGAGGTGCATTGGCTTAACAGTTAAATAATGACCTTAAACTATCCTTCAAGCTCTGTAAGCCAAGGAAAGCTGTCGATTTGGGTGATAATTCGTCCCTACCCCACAAGCGACCTCTTTCACACTGTCATTTTATCATAGTTATTTTAAAGATATTGATTATGGTGGCTTTAAATTTTTATTCTTCTTAAACTTTGAACGGGGGGTGCTGCTTATCACAGGAGCCAGATGAGCATGAAGTCAGACACTGTGGCCTTTCAGGAGCTCACAGCTAAGACGATGAACAGATTTGTAACGCTCTGTGCCCTCACAAGGTTACAGCACCTCACTCCAAGTCAGCACCGACCGCCTCCACCGGGGTATGACAGGAAACACGCCGCCGCCGTCTGACAGGGCACACACTCGAGGTCGTCTGCAAACCTGCACTCAGGACGTGAGGCAGTTTGACATCTCAGAAAGTACCGGGCACAGGGAGGTCGAAGGTTACATGACAGGCAGCTCTGCCATCATCAGGGTTGTCAGGCAGGTCAGGCCTGCTGACAGATGCGACTGCATCTCGACTTTTGGGTCCTCACACTCTGTCCAACGTGCTGCCCTGGTGTCACATCGTCTTTAAACGTACAGATCTCCTGCAGCTTCCTTTAATTAGGGTTAGACCAGCTTATTGGCATGCCAATATATCAGAGTGATATATGATGAAGGTTCATCTCCACCTACAGCCTGTGAATGTGTTGTTAATTCATTATTTAAACTCTAAAGCCGGACTGAATAAACAATTCCAGACTGGTGTGGGTGACTTTTATGCAACCGGAAACCTGATTCAGCCTGCCTGCAGGAGCTAAACACCAAAATTAACTGTTGAAGTGCAACATTTGAGTTTTCATGATTTTTATATAAGTGCTTTTGGGAGGGTTTATTTCACCCCAAACAAAAGTTTCAATAGCTTCTTCCAAATCTTGAAACTGCTGAGATTGAACAAGTTACAGTTTTTAGTGAAAATTCATGTGGAAAGCCTACTTTTTGGGATCTAAGCTAACTTTTCTTTACCTTGTGATCCATGGCAAGATGAAGTTGTCATTTCTACCGATATAGGTTTTGAATTGTTAATTAAAAAGATGAAAACTAAAATCCACTCATTCTAAACTCATTCTAATTAGATTTGTTCTCATCTATTAGCTGCACATTGTTGTAGGCTTTTGGGTTTATCTCATAGAAACCTGTTTCACACTGCAGGAAGATGGATGTGTCATTTCAGCTAAACGTGAAATTTCTCTGTTTCTTTTTGGAGCAAAACATAACTAATACCCAAAAAGTGCAATAAGTGAAGTTAATTTCAAACAGATTAAGAAAATGAAACCTAAATGATGTCAGCTCTTTGATTTCTTTGGTATAAGGTAGAAACTCCTTCCCTATGAATGCAAGAGCTCAACACCTATAAGCTTATAAGCAGCAGCCAGTCAAATGTTGCATTTTTATTTTCCTTCTATCAGATTGTTTCATTTGAAGCTCCAAGAAGGTCAGTGATATATTCAGTATCATAATCATTTGACACACCTTTTAACACCCTTTGTAGTCAAACTCTGCAGTGTATTTCATTTACATTGAATAGCATAGAAAAGGAGAGAGAGAATGGGTTCAGCTCCCACGGTACACTTGTGTCGTGGCAGTGCTGAGGCCTCTCAGGCGGACAGCTTCAAACGCACCCAGCCGAACACGTTGGGAAAGTTTATGCTGCAATACAGCTCTACAGGAGAACTGGCTTTCCGCTTACCTTCCAAGCAACACGTCCTCCACAGGCCCGAGTGGGTCATCACCTCCTCGTTCTTCTTGCTGGTCTCGTTCTCGCTCATGGACTTGGTCCTGCAGACGCCGCGGGAGTACAGCCAGTAGTCCGTGCCGACCGCGATGGTCATGAGGCTGAAGGCCGCGAAGGCGCCCACCGTGGTCAGCAGCATCTGGACTCCGCGGTCGAACAGACCCATGTTTCCGCATTCCATGAAAGGGGGACCCCCTTTCCTCTTGATGTATAGGAAGTAAATATTTGAAAATTTGCGGGACCAAATCAAACCGAAAAAACGGGATATACTCGAGCGGAAGGAGAGGGAAGAAGGAGGCGGAGGATGCGGTAGGAACCTTATGGTTGCGTTTGGGTGAGGACCAAAACAAGAGAAAAAACTAAGGAAGGCAGAGAGAGGGGGGAGAGAGGAAGAGGTGGTTAAGTCTCTCCTCTCTGATTGTTTTTAACTTTCACACCCAAAAAGATGGAGGGAAAAATTAGGTATGCAGAGGATGACAGTACCCTTAGCAGGCCTGGAGCTGCAGATGGAACCCAGCAATGGAGCCACTTGCAGCAAGAAAAAAAAAGCTACAAATGGGATTATTAGCACAGATCTATAGTTAACTAAAGCTTAGAGTAGCTGAGAGGAGCCTAAAAACAAAGCGTGGCTTATTCTGTACAGGCCGGTCAAAAAACAGAAAACAACCTGTTCGTTGACTTGTAGAGATCACAGCTATAAGCACTGAGCTGAATTTACACGAGCTCAAATAGAGCAAAGAGACGGCTGGGTAGGGGGGCGGTGTTGGAGTAATGGCAGGTTTGAAGTACAACAGTTCAATACGTCTGTTACAACAAGTTACTTTAGTCAAAGGCTATAACATTGCGTTTACTAGTAAGAATTCAGAAATAGAGCTATTCTAAAGACTATTGTTGTTATTAATAGTATTATCCTAGTGGCTTTTATTAGTAAAAATAAACAGGGGAAGGAAACGAAGGACAAAATCTAAATCTATCATATTAGTGGTGACAACGAAGAGTAAACAAACTGACCGATTCGAGTCCTGTCGAGAGGAAATAAAAACAATTCCCTGCGTGTTTTATAACAGCCTGTTGTGAGGTTAAAAGCAAATCTGGCTTCTCACAAATCAACCCGGTGGAATGAGGAAATCAAGGCTCAACGACTAAATTAATTCATTAGCCGGCGCAAAAAAACACACACGCTCAAAACCAGATCAAAACCGACGAAAACCTAGCAAAAAATAATCAGAAATTAATTCTAAAAAATTAAATTAACCGCTTAGATTTTCCTTTTTCCTAAAATTTTGATCCCCAGTTTCCATATGTAGCCCTATAGCTCTGGGAAGGTTTTCGCCGAAAATGGGGGTCTGCGGTCAGAGGAGGTTCGGTGGTCGATGATCCGGAGAGAGCGGGGAGCATCCAGCAAGGCAAGCCGACCATCACTCGACATGGAGCCGGCAGGAGGAGGATGAGGAGTCGGTGTGGGCACCGCCGCAACCCACGGTGCTTCTTCGGCGGATGGAGGAGGACGGTGCTGCTGCTGCTGCGTGGATATCCAAATTCACCGTGTCAGTATCACACCCAGGACGGTCCCGTTTGTATAGCCCTTGCGCCATGTAATAACAGGAAAAAATAAATTCTGATGAAGGCTGCGATCCCCCTGCTCTCGCCTCCTCCTCCTCCTCTTCTTCTTCTTCTGCTGCTGCTTCTGCCGCTGCTCTCTCTCCTGCGCTCTCGGTTGCAGGTTCGGCCGCTTTTGCAGGAAAGGGGTGAAAAAAACGATATTACACAATCAGGAGAGCGACTCGCACAGATCCACGGACAGCGCTGGTGTTGTCACGATGTGAGTGTGAGCGGCGCTATACATTCAACACATCCACTCCAACCGTTTCCCCCCTTTTTCCTCGGACACTGAGTGATGTCAGTGTAAAGAAGCCGCTCTTGAATCGGAGGGTCACTTTTCTCCTCCTTTCGCTCCGGCGACGCTTTAAAGGCCCACAGTGTCGGCGTGTGTGCGCGCGCTCAGCGCTGCAGCAATGGAGGCCAGTTGCTGGAAAGACATTAAAGCTTTTTTAATTCCGTTTCTGTGAGTGGTGGAGGGGACGGAAGAAGGGGGTGTTGCGATGATGGACTCTCTCTTCCCCCTCGCTCTCTATCTTTCTACCTCTCTCTCTCTCTCTCTCTCTCTCTCCTTGAATGGTGGGTTACATTTGTGCACACATGCTGAGATTTACGCATTTTATGGCTTTATTTTGATGATTACCACCCGATCCATTCGTTCCACCTCGCGCACTCTTCTGTGAAGAAGAAGATAAATATATTTGAATTGAATTGAATTAATTGAATTGAAGAAGCCACACTAAATCTCAGTTTTCTCGCTTCTTTGTTGTTTTTAAGTTCTTTGGGTTTTTTGTCACTAAAAGCGTCGATTTTTCAGCTACAGCACGCAGCGTTAAAGGCAGACATCCCTGCTCTGATTACACGATTTTTCATTGATGATGCTTAGCAGCGAGGTTGAATGAGGTTAGGCTGACAGTGAGATTTTGAAGATATGAACCCAGCGATACATCCAATTATTTTATTTATTTATTTATTTTTATAATGACGGGCTCCTGTGTAATTAATGTGCGGCATTAGCACAGAGATGTTGCGCGAGTGCGTGAGAGAGGCTGTGGTGCTGAAAGAACAGCTCCCTCCAGCTCTGCTGTTCCTTCATGGAGTTTGTCGCCCCCTGGAGTTCAAACGTGTGTATTACAATTGATAAAACCTTTATAATCCAAAAACATCGAACCTCTAAAGCCCCATGAAATTATTTTCTCAGTTAAGTAGAGGTGCTCACCTTACCTTTAAAATAACACATTGCAAATTAAAGCTCTAAGTTCTTACTTAAATTAAAAGTGTACGAGAATAATCATACTTAACTTTAACCTTAACTAATCTTAACGCTACCAGGTGGATTCATATTATTTACATGTGCCAATATTTCTTACCAGTCTTTTCACTTTTCCAATAAAATCATACAGTATTTTAATGCCCATGTTTCATGTGTCCTTTTGCTCTTGTATTTTCTCCTTGAACCTTTTCAAACTCGAAAAAAAAATGCTTTTATTTCATCACTTAGTTAATGTGAACATGCTATTTGAAAAAAGGAAAGGAGTCATATGTGATAACACTGTACTTTTTCCACATTACTGGAGCAATAGATGGTAATAAAAATGTACTTGTATGATTTACAGCTAGTAAGTGAAACATTTTGAAGCATGTGAGTTAATTGAGTGTGTACTCTGTAGTCATGTCATGAAATAACAAAAAAAATTATAAAGTAAATAAAAATCTTGGTCATGTTGACGTATTATTTCAATCAATATTTTTGTTTTATGTCGTTTTATAACTTGGCCTCTATATTGTATTAAAGTTTTCAAGTTTTGCACGATTACTGACCACTTCACCCACTTTACGGACCAAGATTATCATTACAGATATAATGACTTGTAATTAGGAAATTAATTAGCTACATAAAATACTTTAAATAGGCCACAGAGCTCTGTCAGGTTGTTTCTGAAACACATCATTTAGGACAGATGATTTTGAGATTGCTAATTTAAGTTCATTTTAGATCATTAGGTTAAGGTAGGGAAAAAAGACCTTAAAACAATGCAAAACTAGGGAAGTTTTTTATTTATTCTTTATGTTTTTATTGTTATTCATGTTAATACATCCTTGTCTGTGTCTCATTTTCACCTGCAGCTAACTTAAAATCAACAAGACCTCAGGAAGATTTCAATCTGCTTGAAGTGACAGGGCTCAACCCAGCACCAACTCGCTGCACATTTGCAGTACAGAAATAATGGAACTTGTAGGAATGTATCGAATGTGTAAATACTTAAAGTACAACAACAACAACAAAAGAAATTACTTAAAAAAAAGGCTAACATAGGCATCGAACTAGAGCATTTTAATTTTGCAAGCATTAATGTATATATCAGTTTGTTGGGCTGTTTGCTAGTGTGCATTATCACCTCATATTAATTCACCAGAAACATTAAGAAAACTATATGTGTGAGCTTGACTTTATAGTTAAGCTCAAATGTGTGTAATTTCTGTTGTAAATTAATTGAAATTTGCAGTTTTACTCCTAACTATCAATTGTTATACAAAATATGTTGTTTAGCTGGAATTCTTCCCACTGCACTATTTGCAATAATGATATTTTAAAAACTTTCATATAGGATTGCCTAAGAATGTATCTTTGAAAAAATACAAAGACAGCCTCTGAAACTGCAAGTAGTCCTTCAGTCATACATCTGATAGCTAAAAATTGCGTTCCTATAATAATGAACAGAAAACTAAAACCTTTACTTTATATATTGTTAAAGAATTCACCCCCTACTCGCTGTGCTATCTAGTTTGCTGACCCATGGGTGCTTCTTCACCCAAACATTCAATCTAATCAGATTTAATTACTGAGGATGGAAATAAACGTTCAAAGCCTGACCACCCTTAATACAGCCTCTGTTTTTTAAAATCTTATTTTACCCCAGAGCGCAATTTCCCGAAGGCCCTCCTGGACCCAAAGCTCCAGGGATGCTCTAACAAGCTCCCGATTAGGGCTGGATTTGCAGCTTGCTGAGTTACTGTCAGATTGGCATAAAGAGTACACATGGGACCAGTGCGAGTGTGGTGTGGTTCTGAAGGCCCAAATTTGTGAGCCTTCCTCGCCTGTCAAGGATAATTGCTTAATGAAAATGAACAGCGACCCAAATCCTGGCAGAGAGGGCAAATGAGAGCCTGAGGTCTGTTTGCAGGGAAAAGTGCTGGAGAGATCCTGGAGAGTTTATCGCCCTGCAGAATGAACAGCGGTTTCATGAAGTAGCTGACAATAGTGCGACATAACCGCATAGGTTTACGCCACGCTGTCCAACTGGGAGGTCTCTGCACCTGTATAGATGAGACAAACACAAACAATCACCTTTTTGAAGGTTCAGATTAAAAAAAATGTAATGTTGCATTTAAAAATTACAATGCAAAAGGATTCAGTACTGCCGTGCTTTATTTCTGTGCAATCACATTTAAAAGAGCTGGAGTTTATAACTATAGCTGTACAAGGACACAAAAAACGATTAAACAGATTTTTCCATCTAATGAATATTTCATTAATTATTGTAATTAACGTGATTAGTTATGTAATTAGTTGTTTTCTTCCTTTATAGATCAGCTGTATTTTAATTATTACTGTATATGGTTATGAGTTTATTTTATTTGAAATCATTTCTAGGTGTTTGTGTGTGTATACTTTTAAGTCATAGGGTATTTAAAAATTATAAAGTAATAAATTGCTGCCATTTTAAGTGCATTTTTTCCTGGTAATTAATTCTCAAAGACTTTTGTACACAAGAGTGGATGTCTGAGCAGCTTTGCTCCAAAATTTGACTCAGACAAACTGAAAAAAAAAGCCAAGAGCCACCTCGTGGAGCGTCTCAGTCATCCAGGTCATTGTACTCTAAGAAGCTTGGAAAGAAAAGCATCTCGACTTCTTTAAGTTTCCTTGAAGATGTTTCACCTCTCATCCGAGAAGCTTCTTCAGTTCTAAGAGCAATTGGTGGAAAATCCCAGATTTTAAGCCCTATGGGAGCGTCCGCAAGAGGGTTATGGACCCCATATTGATCCTCTACCTAATCATACAAGCCAAGGTGTGAAAACAGGTGTGGGTCACAATCAGCCAAGGTTTCGAGTGAACCCACTGTGAAACCTAGCCCCACCCTATCAGGAATACTTTATTGATCCCTAGGGGAAA
>VUQR01005318.1:1327-12109 GCA_015108515.1 Hemichromis elongatus
GGCCGTGGATCTTTAACACACACACACAGATTGGCCATCCTAGAGTCTGGAGCTTTATTCTTAAATGGGAATCTTTAGGATGTGTTGGAGAAGATTTCAGCTGTTTGATTCTCCAGTTATCAATAGTGCTTATGATGACAGTATTAAGCTCTCAGCTGATGTTTCATTCATTTACTTTAATGTTAATGTCACCTTTTTAAGTCTGTGTGAGGATTTTAAGGACAAACATTAAAATTAGGTTATTTGATTAGAACCAAATCCATCTTGATATTTAGCCTGAAATGATAAAACTTATCATTATAATCAGAATCATTAATCTTAAGACTAATAGAAAGTATTATAGTAATGAAAAGCTTTTATTATTTAAATAAAGCATGAATCTGCTCAGAGACAGAGAGAGCACAGAGCTGGTGAAGGCAGTTTGACATTAACTGAATTAAAAAACAAAGTGATCTTCTTGTGAAAATCTGCCTCCTGCTTGCTTAATGTCATTTTTATTTATTTATTTATCTTTTAGTATTGAATAGAATGTAACTTTATTTTCCTTGCACATGACACATGTACAAAGCAACAAAATGCCTGGTACTGGTACTAAATATCACATTGAAACACTGGGGCATCTCACACAGTTTCATCAGCAGCCGCGTTTTCACAGACATTTCACTTTGATATGTTCAGATTCAGCAGAGAGAAGTCGCTCTCTGTGTACACTGCTGAGAAAAAGAAGCTCAGCTCATTTCTCCTCGGTTTCATGAAAGCTGTGTTATCGAGGAACAATAAGTTCAGCTGGTGTCTAAACTCTCAGCGTGAGGACTGAGTGAAAAGTTTCAGAGCCGAGAGTTTTGGCTCAAAGCTTTCAGCATCTACACAAAGTTTTGAGAACATCTCCATCGCCTAAAAATAAACTCTTCTACTAGCCGCTATCAAAACCACAAAACGCTGCAGCTGATTTTAAGTGTCAGGGACGAGGTTTTATCGGTTTGTTCACTCTGAGCCGGTTTGTTCACTCTGAGCAGTCAGACGACATATTTGTAAACCAGCACATGAAGGTGTGACTCCTCACACTCTG
Source organism: Hemichromis elongatus (assembly GCA_015108515.1). Taxonomy (NCBI): domain Eukaryota; kingdom Metazoa; phylum Chordata; class Actinopteri; order Cichliformes; family Cichlidae; genus Hemichromis; species Hemichromis elongatus. The sequence continues at coordinate 2,397 of VUQR01005318.1, forward strand.
CAGGTGGAGTCCTGCCTCTTTCAAGCATGCAGCTCACCTGTGTGCCTGTGTTTAGTGTCCAGGTGTGGAGTGGAGCTTATTGTTCGTGAGTGTTTGAAGAAACTGTAAGTTTGCTTTGTTTTCTACTTTAACAGATTGTCTTCAGGAACTTTAGTGTTCTGGAGGCAAAAGTATAGTTTGGAAAGAAAGTAAGAAGTTATGGAAAATGGTGTGAGATAGTAAAGGAAAAAGGAGACTTTTACATAGAGCACAAAACACAGTTGAAGTTACAGGAAACAGAGGAAAAATAGGCAGGAGGAGATAATTATACGTAGAATGAGAGCAGGTCATTGTTTTCTGAATGGCACTCGTTTTAGGATGCAGAAGCATCTGACTGGTATGTGTAACTGGTGTAATGCTATGGAAACAACTCAACATGTGCTTATTAGCTGCAGGAAGTATGTCAATCAAAGGAAAATGTCGAGGGTATGAATGGGTAGGACTACAGAATTCAAGTTTGAAAAGGTGTTTGATCAGTTAAGTCACGATGAAGGGAAAGGAAAGATATTTCATTCTTTGAGAAATACCAGACTTATCAAGATGATTTAAGGAAATGAAAAGGATGTAGCAGTAAAACCCAGGAGATGGCAGTAGTGCAACACGGTTGGATGCAAGATGTGGTTAAAAATGAACAGAAGATGAAGAACTTTGTTTGTTTCTTCTCTGTGATGCTTGGACCAGATGTTCAGCTTTTATTTCAATACAAATAGATCACTCCTGTGTTTGAGGACAAACCCACATGATTATAGATTATTGATTGACTGACTCCACACTGGTTATCAGTCAGTAACTCTGCACTGAAACATTTGTGACTGTGATGAACGGGTTAAACTGATCTGTATGAAGCTTTAGATCAGTGATCTGATAGACCATCGAACTTCCGTTTAACTGGAAACAAACAGATAACAATCAGTTTTTTTCTGAGGAAGTCAACATTCAGGTTTTACTGAAGTGATGTCAAAACTGCAAGAAGTTAAGCAGTTCCAGCTCACTTCAGATTTACTGCAAGAAAAGCCAATCAGAAGAAAATAAAGATTTTTACAGACACCATTTTTATCCTGTTGTAAATCCTGTGCGTGTTAATAATATCTGCATATGGATCTGAGACTTGAGTCCTTTATCACGTGCAGAAAATTATTTGGACTCTTCAGCATTTCCATGTCTTTGTGTAGATATCATGTTACACATTATATGTGTTAAATACTTGAACTGATACATGGTAAAATTCTGTTTGTTGTAACGAAGTATTCTTAGTGATTCATGAAGCTAAAGTAGGAGTTACTTACCTTCAATAAGCAGCCCCCCTAATGATCTCAGTTCTTCTGTATGTAATGTCTGCATTTGGCTCCTCATCTTCTAAGATGAGTCTGCAAACTCTGCAGCCAGTTTTTTCTTTGCTGTGCTAAAATCTAATTTTGTTCACACAGTCATCAAAAAAACCACACAAAAATCCAAATTCTGCTACAGATTTCGAAATGTGTTCTCCATATCAGAGAACAGCTGTTCAACACGTTTATATGTTATAATCTGTAGGATCCAATGAAAACGCACTAATTCTGTTCATTAACCAGGTTCAGGGGAATGACTGGGATTTCCCCAGACAGAGAAATTCAGCTGGAATCTTGTAGTTTCTGATGTTTCTGCTCTAAAATGTTGTAATGGGAAAAAAAAGATTTCCAAAAACAAAAGAAAAAATCAGTTTCTTTTTTCTTTCTTGTTTCTTTTGTTTTTTGGGGTAGATTTATTTCTCTCAATCTCCACAGCAGGAGATTCTGTTTGTAGAATAAAAGCGGTTTGCTGTCCAAATTAATTCTGAACTTGCAGAAACACAATTTTACTAAATCAAAGATGCCTTTCTTTTTTCTTACTCTCAGTAAATCAGTGTGTGTACAGTTCTCTGCAAATTCAGCAGGAATAATAAGCATGTGTCAGTGAATGCATCGTGTGTGCTTCAGGGCTCCATTTAGTGGACTGATAGTAGAAGTAGAGCAGCTCATGGCAGCTTCCTCTGCCTCAAACTGCTCTCTAACTGCATTCAGCTGACTCTGAGATGAAGCAGAAAAGCACACAGCACACATGAGGATTTCAGTTGAATGATTTGTGTTTCCTCTGCAGGTGAGGGTAGAAAGTGTGTGTGAACTGACGTGGATGTGAACTCAGCAGCATGGATCAGTGTGAAGACAAAGAGGAGGGAGTCCCTCCCGCTAACACCACTCTGTGTGGGGAACATGAGAGCCAGACCAAAGCTCAGAGGTGAGATATCTCTAACTGTCCATGACTCACATCACTGCTCCGTCATTATTCACAGGACACAGACTAATTTAACTGCATGATGTCCTTGGATATAAACTGCAGTGCAAACATGTCATCCCCTCATTTTTTTAAAAACAAGCCTTTGGTTTTTAAACAACTGAAAATCCACTTCAGCAAAGAGGAAGTGATGCTCGTGTTTTCTTTCATCAGTCATGTTGTGCTGTATGTTGTAGGAAGAGTATTATTATTTTAATCTATAAGAATGGAAACTTTTGGAGCTTCATTTTCAAACATTTGACACTGTAACCCAAAGGACCTGACACGACTCGGATGTTTGTGTTTTGGTTTTAATTTATTCACAATGCTCTGTGGATTTTCACTGTGGTCTCTGCACTTCAGCACTTTCCAGTGCTCACTACTCCTGCTCTGCAGCCGGCTCTCTGCTGCAACAGCTCTAGTAACAGCTAGTAAAATTATCAGTTTGTGTTCCACTTTATATGCTGTGTGTTCAAACTAACAGCTAAAGCACAAACTGCTGCACACTGAAGTGTTTCTAAGTTAAACGAAAGCATGGAAACAATAATCGGGTCACCAAAATGTTTCTACACTGTGAGATTTCAATGTGGATCCACTTCATGTGAACAGCAGTGCAGGTGAACTCTTCTGCTGTGGATCAGAGTTTCACACAGTTACAGAAAAAAAGTTCTCCAATTCAGCAAAGAAGAGTTTGGGCTGCAGACTGTGAATGAGTCTCAGAGTTAAACACTGTGAACTCTGACAGCTGATTGGTGATTACAGCTATGAGCTGATGTTTTAGTGTCACTCATAATTAAACGACATCAATTCAAACTGAGGAGACAAAACAGTCCAATTATGTATTAACTATATGATTCATGCAACTCCAGGAATAAAGTCAGAGCCTGCAGAAGCTTTAAGTTCATCCTTCTTTTCTTAAACTGTTTGAATTCAGTGTGTCAGAGAAACATGACAGAAACATGGAGGTGTGTTCATGACAGCGTTCGATTCCTGATCTCCAAGAAACTTTAGATTATTTAGCAGAGCTGATGTGGAGCTGAGATCTACATCAACATGAATGTTACATGTATGAAGTTCACATGTTAAACTAAGACACTCACAGATATCATGTGTGAACATTGTGTGATCCTAAAGTGTCTGAGTGGCCATAAAAGAGCTTTAATATAGTTTCATACTGAGGTTGTAGTTTGCAGTGAGCTGACTGCATCAGTCAGGGCTGTTCCTAATATTGTGTTGATTTATTGTTTTTGTGTTTTGTTGTTGGAAGATCCTAAATTTCAGAGTCAGCAGGTGAGATCAGGTTTCTGTGATCCCTGATGTGGATCATGTGACCTGGTTTCTAGGTTACATGACAGGTCAGAGGTCAGCGAATGTAACTCAGTTACTTCTGTTAATATTTGTGCTTTACCTCCCAGACTGACTGAAATCCACAAGCAGATAATGATGGAGGAAGAGGAGGACAGAGCAGAGTGTGCAGGGTCCAGCTGGTCGTCTGTGATGAGCGACTTGTCCAAACAGCTAAATCTACACAGTAATGCACCTGGACCAACGAGGTCAGAGAACTGTGACGAGCCCCTTTAAATGTTTGTCTTTTCCTGAATAAATATGCCATAAAAATGTTCAGATTTTAACAAAGAAGACAATTAAACAACAAAGATAATAATATTAGACTTGTTCATTTTCGTTTTCATAACAGTCATGCTCATATTTTTTGGAAAAAGTATATACCAGGGGTCCCCAATCCCAGTCCCCGAGGGCCGGTGTCCCTGCAGGTTTTAGATCTCACCCTGGGTCAACTCACCTGAATCACATAATTAGTTCATTACCAGGCCTCTGGAAAACTTCAAGACATGTTGAGGAGGTAATTTATCCATTTAACTCAGCTGTGATGGATCAAGGACACATCTAAAACCTGCAGGACACCAGCCCTCGAGGACTGGGATTGGGGACCCCTGGTATATACTGTTACAGTTACAACAATGTTTATAGTTGCTGCAGAAAGCAGTGACAGTAGTTACTATCAGCAAGCTTTCATGTGCTTTTTGAATGATCAATGAATGATCAAGTGAAATATTTTTTGTTTATTTCTTTGCTAAAGTTAGCCTTTGGTGCCCCCACTTCTTCTTTGTCCTTCATATGTTGTTAAATAGAAATAGGCAGTTGCATTTGCATTTTTCAGCTTTGTTTCTAGCATATTACACAGAAACTAGCACAGGTAATTGAGTGGTAATTACTTAGAAATTACCACATTGTTATGTTCTTGTTTCTCTTTGTTTTCTTACAATTACCACTATTTTACTCAGCTGTAGCAAAAAAGTGCATCAAAAAGGGATCTAGTGGAATCACTATCAGTTACTTCTCTCAAACTTAGAAGCTGCTTTTAGATCAGCTTAAAGCTTATCTAAAAGGTTACCCAACTTTAAATTTAATATCAGTGTTTTCTTGCTAACCTCTCAATATTAAAGTTTGAATGGTGTTTTTAGAGGTTTGTCACAAACTCCTCCCCAAACAGTTAACACTGACGGGTGTTCATGGTTTGTCAACTGTTATATATATGTATATTAAGTTTAACTGGTTATTTATGAGCTAATTTTTATCATGTCAAATGTTCGGAGTCACTTGCAGCTCTTGATATATGTGTAAAATAATACAGAAACTCAAAATGCTAGGTCAACTGACCCAGGATCATGGCATTCATGTCTAGCCTCCTGAGAATGCAGGGAAACGTATCTTTCATGATTTATGTTTTAATTTTATTTTTATATTTTGTCTTCCAGCACGAGATAGAGAACCCCACGCTTTCATGTTCAGTGTGCTTCTTATCTCTAGTCTTAAGCTTATTTTATGTTTTAATCTGATTGTTTTTTTCTTCCATGCTTTGTATTAGTTTAACCTTATTTTTTGTGATTAGGTTTCAAAAAAGCAGCAGCAGTTACTGTCACTTGTTGTACACCTTCTCTTTGTCTTCCCTTTCTGTTCCTAAAGAAGATAAATTATGTGACATTCAGTGAATAATCCAAATGATAGCTATCATAATAAACACTGATGCTAATTCACTTCATTCCTCCAGCTACAAATATCTTTCAATGTTTTTATAGATCAGACATGGTGATGTGCACAGATGACATGGATGGTAACAAGGTGAGTCACCATTTAATTATCAACTCATATCTGTTCACTGAGCTCTTTGCAGTTAATAATAAAATAAATTAAATTAAAGTTAATTACTGACTATTTGTAACTGACTGCTTTAAAAAAAATAAATTTTTTTAAAGTGATCTGAAGACTCTCCTTTAAATTATATTCTCTTTCAGATTTACCCAGTGACTGAATTTTCCATATCGAATCGCATCGCACTGCTGATCAATATTCTACATTTTTATGATGTCAAATCAAACCGATACGGAGCTGAGTACGATGCACAAGCTATGCTCAACCTGCTCCATCAACTGGGCTATGAGGTGTTATATTATCAGGACCTGACTGCTCAGGTAGTTTCTACAGACAGAAATCATTATTTCACTTCCGCTGATTTTTCAAACTGACTAAAATATCTCATTTATGTTCACCTTTTCTTCTTACAGGAGATTGATGAGGCTCTAAATCATTTCTCCCAGCATCGAAAGCTCTTAAACACAGACAGTGTGTTTGTGGTTCTCATGTCTCATGGAAACTTGGGAACTATCTCTGGCTCTGACCGGAAGAGTTTTGAAATTGATAAAATTTACGAGCGCTTAAACACAAAGAACTGTCCTGCACTAATGAACAAACCAAAGGTCATAATCATTCAGGCCTGTAGAGGAGGTGATTATCATCCAGCCTGACATGCACCAGAAAGATGCTGAACATTACTGTTACACATGATTTTATTATTATTATTACCAGTTGTATTTGTAGTAGTGGTGATATGAACTCTTTTGTTTAGTTTGTCTCATTTATGTCAGTATTTCCTTTAAAGGAAACAAGAATATCATGAGCAAAATTGATTGCAGACAAAGAAAATCCAAAACTTTTGAAATCTTTCGAAAACATTGGAGAATGTAGCATCATGCTCTTTTGTGGATCACTTAAACTTTACCTTCCACCATGATCTTACATCTACTCGTTTCTGTAGAAGAAACTAATGGTTTACTAGATGTGATGAAGGTAAATACATATAATGCAGTCGTTCTCGCTTTTAGTATGACTGCAGAGCACCTGAAGGTGAACAGGTATAGTTGTTTGCACACATGTTTTCTGTTACAGAGAATGAAGGAGTATTTACAGTAGATGGAAGCAGACAACCCACGGGGACAGAAAACAAGGACCCTCCATCAACAAACGTTGCCAAAGTGGGTGTGGTACACGTAGAAAAGGATTTCCTCGGTTTTCATTCCAGCACGCCTCGTAGGTTCTCCAGCTTCTTCTAACTATTCGTTAATAACAAACACAATTAAAATACAACACATTATGTTTCTGTTTGTGTGTAGACACCTATTCATATAGAAACCCAGGATATGGTTCTAGTTTTTTCCATTACATTTGTGATGCGATTCTCACCGGGTGTTGTCAGGATGATATTGAAGAACTATTCAAAAAGGTAAGTTTTGCCAGTTGTCAGTATTTAATCTTGTCGTTACCTGAATTTATTCCCAATTCCTTCCTTGCATGTTTAAGTTGTCCAGTTATTTTTGCATCTTCTTTTTGGCTACTACTACTACTACTAGTCCATCTCGTAGCATGTGAGACATGTTGATCGTCCATGCGAGGAGTTTGCAATGGGGCTAAACATCCTGTAATGTCCTTCATTTGTTTCGACCTCAAACAAGGAAAAACCCTGTTAATGATCCTCCTGTCTCTAAAATAGACGGAAACAATGTCTGCATGTCTCTCTCTGTAATATGAGTTGCTCTGTCAAACATCACTGTAACTTTATTTCAATCTCAAAGGTCATGCAACAATTTGAAGATTTCCCCTCTGTACATAAGCAGATGCCAACCAAAGAGAGAGACACTCTGACAAAACACTTCTACCTTTTTCCAGGTAAGTGCCACAGATTCAATGAGCCAGTCTCCTTCTCACGTATTTTTATTCACCATGCGTTTATGCATTTACTTTTCAGTTATTATTTTCTTTATTAAACACTGAAAAGGACAGATAGAAATAAGGTATTCCTCTCTTTTTGGTGCAAAATCAGCATTTTAGAGCTTGGTGGCCTTGCTACTGTTTTCACACAATCAGTGTTTCAGTACAAACAGCTTTGATTTGCCAGTTAAAGCATAGTCAAATGTTTAATAGACTAACTCTGATTCACGATGCATTTGCAGGAATTAAGCACCAGTTCCCTGGAGAGAAGCATCTGCCCACGAGACTGAAAGCTCTCAGGTATCCAAAAACAAAATCTTTCAGATGCTGTTTCTGGAAAGAACCAATTTCATTTTGTGAGTCTGGAGATTGACTGAAGGTTTCAAGGGATGTAAGATATAATGTCTTCATTTCTTGTGCTTTTGATCAAAAGCTGTGTCAAAAGCAAGTCTAGCTTTTGGATAATTGCCTCTATTCACAAATAAAATATTCTCAGTCACTTTTCACTGCAAATACATATTTATGTGGATATATAAATATTATAAATAGTTTACAAACAATTTTTGGTAACTTTGACCCAAAGTAGTGATAAGAAGTATATTTGTTTTAGTCCAAATGATTGAGAAATTTATGATTCAAATTCAAGTATTCTAAGATTAGATTGATCAGACAAATAACAAACAGAACTTTAAAAACTGTAACAATCACAAGAATTTAAGTTGATAAAAAGATCTAACACAGCAAGTAGTCATAATGTCTATTATTATGAGTTTTATGATGACTATTAATGGGACTGTCATTTTTGTGCCCTAATAGTTTCTAAAGTGCTGTTTGGAAAATTGTGACAGAATTTGAAGGTGGAAAAATCTGCTGTTAAATCACAACATGAACAGGTTTCAGGTTTTTTTAAAACGCTACACTCACTCAGAGGTCAAAGGTCATGTACAGTAAACACACTCACACCAAGAGGAGAAAAACAGCTGACAGCAAAGGCAGGGAGGTGTCTTTAACAGCCTTACAGAGGAGGAATATGAAGGTCACAGTTTGAATCAGTCATATTTCATTCAATACAGACTGACAGATCCCAGATCAGTCCAAATCATCAGCAGTCTGATCCGTATCCTTTATAGTGTGTTTGGCAAAATGTTGGACTGGTCCTTTACCAGTTTCTAACAGTATGTGTATGAGATCCATGTAATGCTGAGAGAGACTGATCTGGTTTGACACCCTCCCCTCCCCCCTTTCAGGTTGGAGCCTGCTGGGGGCCGATGGTTGAGACCATTTCTGAGGAAGTGTAAGTGTGTTTTTAATGTGATTCATAAAAACAAAGCAGCACACATTCAACTGTCACATCTCTGATGTCAGAAGTCATCAAAGTTTCAATCAATGAACAGATGATTGATCAGTAAAATTGTGTTTGTTCTCTCCATCAGATTCCTGTCAACTCACAATCGACACAAACACAGTACACACAAACGTCAAACTGTCTGAAAACAACAGGAAGATGACATATGGGAAGGAGGTTCAGTCATATCCTGATCATCCAGACAGATTTGATTTTTATCCTCAGCTGCTGTGTAGAAATGGTCTGACTGGTCTCTGTTACTGGGAGATCGAGTGCAGAGGACACATTTTTATATCAGTGAGTTACAGAAGAGTGAGAAGGAAAGGAGACAGTAAAGACTGTAGGTTTGGATGCAACGATCAGTCCTGGAGTCTGAGCTGCTCCAAAGATGGTCCTCGTTCTGTCTGGTACGATGGAAAAAGAACACCCATCCTCTCCTCCTCCTCCGTCTCTAACAGAGTAGCAGTGTTTGTGGACTGTCCTGCTGGCACCCTGTCCTTCTACAAAGTCTCCTCTGACACTCTGATCCACCTCCACACCTTCAACACCACATTCACTCAAACGCTTTACCCTGCATTTACACTCTGGCCTGATACTCCTGTTTCCTCGGTGTATCTGTGCTAAGTTGAGTGTGAAGAGTGTCCTCCTGTTAGAGAAACACTCTGACTGTTGAACAGATCAGCTTCTCTGCGTTTTCAACAAGTCTGAGCTCATTAAAATAATTCCCAATGTTTGATTTCTGTTTCTCAATGAGATGTTCAAGCTCAAAGTCTTTTGTATTTACAAGCACAGCAGTAGTGATGTGTCAGTCATGAACGAAACGACTCTTAGAGACGGCTCTTTGAAGTAAACGACGAGTCGTGTTTTCTTTCTTTTTGTCTCACCCTCTCTCTGTTGCTCTCTTTTTTGCTTTACGCTGCACACGAGACTTGTGTTTGAGCTGAGCAGAGGGGGGAGGGGCAGTAGTTACACTTGC
>VUQR01005320.1:1711-17008 GCA_015108515.1 Hemichromis elongatus
ACCTCTGGTTATTCGTCTTCTTGTTCTTCACCAAACTTCTTCACCTTGTTAAAAAAAAAGTTTCTCAAAAGTGTTGTTTTTAAAGTGCACCATACTCATTCCTTCTTCTTTTTCTGCTGTTGCTTTAAGGGTCTCCACAGCAGGTCATCTGCCTCCTTCTCCTCCTATCCCAGCATCCTCCTCGTGTCACATCAACCCTACTTGTCCTCCTTCACTACATCCATGAATTCTCCCTGAGGTCTTCCTCTTTTCCTCCTGCCTAGCAGCTCCATCTCCATCATTTTTTGTCCAGTATATCCACTCCTCTGCACAAACCATCTCAGCCTGAGCTCTCTCTCTAAAGGACTCTGTACGTGTCCATCATGCCCACTCCCAATGAACATCTGAGCATCTTCAGCTCAGCTTCCTGTCTCTCATTCACAAACATGTATTCTCTCTTGCTTCGCCTGACTTTCATTCCTCTTCTTTCCAGCTCATACCTCCATCTCTCCAGGCTCTCCTCCACCTGCTCTCTACTCTCACTACAGATCACAGTGTTGTCTGCAAACATCAGCGTCCACAGAGACTCCTCCCTGACCTCATCCGTCAGCCTGTCCATCACCACTGCAAACAAGAAGGACTCAGAGCAGATCCCTGATGTAATCTCACTCCCAACTTGAACCCATCTGTCTCTCCTACCACACACACCTCACCGCTGTCTCATAAATGTCTTGCACCACCCTTACATACCCCTCTGCCACTCCTGTCTTCCTCATGCAGCACCACGCTTCCTCTCCTCGATCCACAAACATACAGCGAATCTCTTTCTGACCTTCTCTTAACTTCTCCATCGACACTCTCAAAGCAAACGTCACATCTGTAGAGCTCTTTCTCAGCACGAAGCCACACTGCTGCTCACAGATGGTTCCCCTGCTCCTTAACCTAGCTTCAACAACTCTCCCTTTTATTCAGTATAGCTCTTCAGTTTCATGCCTCTGTTGTTACTACATCTCTGCACGTCTCGAAGTGCTCTATAAGTATTCTTACAAATCATTTCTACATTATACGGGCTACATCTCATGTTTTGAAATAGTGACAAACCATTCATAGCTTAGCATGGCAGAGCCTCTCAAAAGCTAAAACACAGTGACTCTCAAACCCTACCAGCACCTACCTGTGTGCCCTTGTTTTTCTTTGTTGTACTGTGAGCAGTCATATGGTCACACTGCTGTCTTTCATAGTTTATCACCTCTGCAGTCACCAGACTTCATTCTGTGCCAGGCAGAGAAAAGCAGAATAGCAATGTTGTTAGTCTACTCTTAGTGAAGTAAAAGCTTCCCAGCTAGTGTTGATTCTTCTAAAAGATGGAAAGATGCCACCTGACTCCTCAGCCGAAGCGCCTAACAGACACAGAACAACAGGCTTTAACCTTGATTTCAAAGAAAGGCAGAAAAGGTACAACAATGAAGCCTTTGTTCTCGTCTGCTGTGGACACTCGACGGTCGAGCAGCCATTCCTGTTATGCACTTTGAAGCACACGTTTAGTTGGTACAATAACACATTAATTCCAAAATAAACTGTGTTTACTGACATTTACTTTCCTCTTAATATCTGAAGGTAACTTTTTTTCATAAATTCTGCATCTTTGCTTCTCTCGTCTTTCTGACACTCAGATATTAGGAGGTCATGATCACAGCAAAATAAAAGTGTTAGTGTGCAGGATGACGAAGCCTCAGAGTTCATGGAGTGAGCACAATTTAGGTGAGAGAGCCTTTGATGGATATTTTACACAGAGAAGCTTAGTGGGGTTAATCCTGCCTTTTGTTCAGCCCGTACAGGCGACCGTTCAGAGCTGTCGAGTCGGCCGATAGCGTCAGCTGGGAGGAAACTTCAAAGGTCGAGAGCGCGAATGCTGTCTGGTGTGCCTGCAGAGCTGATAAAACCCCCACAAAGGCTCTGAAACAACAGCGAGAACCTCGGCCCGCACTGACCTCGACACCAGCAAACCGCAGACGCCAACACCGAACAGTTGAAGGATTTCATTGAACAGAGGCTGAAAAACTGCAATCACATCGGTGTTGTCTTCATAAGGAATAACAGACTTTATTGCAGAAAAGCACCCCAATGAGTGCTGAATTCATACTCAGGAGATAAAAAGAATAGTTTTTGAGTCTTTCAAGCCCCGAAAGCTTCACACGTTAAATAATTGCTCCTTGTCTTCATTTTATATAATTGTAACTTTTATATTTTTAAGTTTTGGGAAAGTTAATATTGGATATGTAAATATCTTGTGTCTTAAAACGAAATGAATATTTTACCATGAAAATATTGAGATGTCTCATTGTACCATGTGGAGCTATGAATAGTTTTTATTTATTTTTATTAGTTTATTTTTATCATATGAATACTCGATCAATACCCCATGCTATCATATACACAGTATAAATGCACTGTGTATACTCATCTGTCAGCATGCTAGATGCATACTACGTGCACATGGCTTAAAGTTAGGGGTGTTGATGTAGGCAGCTGTAGCTGCTAGCTGTCTGCTCGGCTTTACCTTAGCTAGTTGGAGTCCCTGAACTGGACCTCTGGACTGCGTTTTTGCCGTTGGAGCATTTCTACAGACCGATAATATGTTTCTGTGAGCTTAATGTGCTAACAGATGTCCACAAAATCCAGTTTTTGTGAATGAGTCTTGCTAATTAGAAGGGAGGTTTGCGGATGCAGACTAGCTAGTACTGTTAGCTGATAATTTAGCACACTGCTCACTCATCTAAACATGGTCACTTGGCTTCATGAAGCCAACAAGATGAGGCTTCAAATGAGGAGCCAGTGATTGAAATTATCACTCATGCCATAATGTGGTGGTCCCTCTCTGAAGGATAGCTTATGCACAAGCCCATGGTCTATCAGCTTTGGCCAAATGTTGACCATCGTTAGATGTGAGCATAGAACAAATACATTTCAGTGCAGCTCACAAACATGCATAGTTCAACTTTAACAAGTGCACATATGCAGGCTGGGACAATTTTCAATAGCAGTGCTAGTAAATAATAGCTAGCCAAATAAATCTTGATCAAAGTGTCATTTTTGTTTTATCCAATGCACAGGAACAATGCAACCTTATCTGAACTTAAAAAAGGAACCCTCAAATTGGCTTAAAAAAACTAATTAACTGAAGGTGAAATAACAAGATGGTTTTCATTTGATAACAGCATGGTAGCCTAAATTAGCTGAGCCACATTTGGTGAACAGGGCCCTTGTGGAAGCTGTAATTCTGCCTTGTTTTGCTCTTCAACAACACACACACACACACACACACACACAGTGCCTGTTGGGTATATTGCCCCGGTCATGATTTTTGCAAATGAAGCTGGGCTGCAAATCACGGCAGCCTGGCCTGAATCAGCAGCTCTTTCATAAATGCTGATTTCCAGACGGTGCATGTTCTCACAGATCTGACAGAGTGCTCTGCACACTTAGCACTGACTTAGCATTACTCCGCTGTGAGTAAAGACAGCTGCACATAAATACAGACTGGGGAACTTCTACCGAGCTATATATAAACTCTGCTTTCATGGCAGCAGAGATGATTGTTGACCTCATAAATAACACTTTTTTCTACATTATTATGAAACCAGCAGTGCCACCAGATGCTGTAAACTCTTGATAGAACTTTGGTGCAATCAGACTGTGTCATCAGATTAAATGGAAACGGTTCTCTACGTTAGCTGAGCCATTAAAAGTAGTTATGGGTGAAAAAGAGAAAAATAACCATTATTCGTGCAACGATTGTTGGGTAAACCCATCTCAGCTTTGAGGTGTGAAACTGAACGAACAAAGAATACTATAGCTTCACAAATGATAAGATATACATACAAACGGAGGGTTTCCTGCACAAACACACAAGTCTGAGGCCTCCACTACACCCTCTAACTTCACGATGAGTGTAGCTCCATATGGAGTCACAGTCGTGGCTACAACAAAGCTTCTTAATTAAGGGGCGGGGTATATATACAGCAAACTGTTGTTTTGTTTGCCGTGCTGATGCGCTGACCATGGCATGTCAAACACATGCGTGACAGAGTATTAGGGCCACATTAGGAAGAAAATCAAAGTATTTTTTTTTCAATATCGTTGTTCATTTTGAGAATAAAGTCTAAATGTTAAATTAAAGTTGTCATTTCAAGTCAAACAACAGCCAAAGGCGCTATAGCTGCTACAAAATGCCTTATGTGGATGAAATTGTCCTTGAGAATCAGTTTTCATCACAAGAAAATGATTTCTTATCACTGTGTGGTAAAAGCTGTATTTTCAAAGAGATGATGGAGAAAACTCAATTTGATCAGAAGGAAAAACCACACAAACTTGGACACCGAGAACTTTATACTAGTACATGCTCACTGTCTGGGAACTGATGTTCAAGCAAATGTGACGCTGTTTTCCGGAGAACTGATTAGTGAGCAGGCGGATGTACCTGTTGATCTGTTTTCTTGAAGCATTATTTGCTGTTTTAATGCACCTTCATAACCCTGTAAACCCAGAGTTTAACCTGAAGTTAGCTCGCTAAACCCTGAAGTCAAGAGATTCGCTAAGCTGATCTACTCTATCTAGCTGATTTAATCAGCCTGAATCTGCAGCATAACCAGTCAGTGATCTCCATTCGATGCTTGTTCAGTTACCTCACAACTCCAGATGCTGCTTCATGTTACATGCAGTAAATAAATACAAAAGTGTTTTAGCCACATAAGAACAGACCCTTCCCCTGGTACCAAACAATAGATTCTTTCCACACATCCCTTTTTTAATTTTTTGCAGACCTCTGTTTGAGTTCCTGCTGATTGAAGTGATACTGCTTGTTGATTGGCTGTCTCACCTCGCAGGCTGAAGCGTCTGCCGAGGCTGAAGTGTTGTTTCCCCGCAGATCTGCAGTCGAGAAGGAGGAGAACAAGGAGGAGGAGCAGCACAAGTTTCTCTACTGGGATGCTCTTGTCTGTTAATTAGCAGCAAGCAGATGGAAGAAAGTCCACATCTCGCTGGGGATCAATTCTACTCAAGAACAAGTAACAGCAGCGGCAGCAGCAACCTCGGTTTATTTATTTCTTAGCTCAGCAGCAGAGGGGCGATGTCACCTCCCAAGGAAGAGGAGGAGGAGAACCCGGGAGAATTTGAAAGAGAAGTCTTAGACACAAACAGACGTAAGGAGCGCCTCGTTTTCAGAGATTTCCTCCGAGACCGTAAGAGGAGCCACGTTCAGCTGGCGATTGAGTGTTGAGTTTAGTTACTTATCATTACTTTGTTTACAGCCATCTGTTTACACACACACCCTCCTCGTCTTATCTGTTTGTGTCTCGGTGCGCTCTGTACGCCGTGAGCCGTAACCCGCCGGTCTCCTGCCAGAACTGAACCCTCGTCGACAGCTGCAACCACTGCTGATTTCTTTCCGTCGGCACATAAAGTGAAATTTGCTTCACACAAAATGTGACATTGTGGATGCTTTGTTGATGCATCTGCGGAATCACCATCTCATTCAGGAGCAGTTTTCACTTCATTTAGTTACGCAGTAACTGCAGCAGTGTTGAGAGCAGGATGAATATGTCTGCTGGCTCAGGGAGGAGGAACTAAGTGGTAGCAGCCTAAAGTGTGATAATAACGTTTTGCATAAGGATGACATTGGTGAGTAAATAGTTCTCCTAATGTCAAGAAATCCAATTAAATGTGGCTGTGAGCTGCAAAGCTGCACAGATGCCATAAATAGCGCATTGGCTACGCGTTCATTATCCGAGTCCATTTCCACTCCACACGTGTGCTAAGAGAAAATATCAGGTGCAGCATTGACAAGATACTGAGATAGCTTCTTTCAAGCAGGCCCGTCTTTCCAAAGTCTTTATGGATGCAATTTTAGGATAATGTAAAGTATGAATAAAAAAATGGATAATATGACTGATGCAAAAAAGTCTTCCTCAAAAAATATATTCCACTTAAATAATCTGAAGATCTTAAAGTCACATCTTTTCGGGGCTCTGTTGGCCGTTTTTATCCATTTGCTTTCACGACAGTCTGAGGACAGACCCTCAGGCCCATAAATCGTCAAGCCAGCTGAGAGACATAATTTCTCCATCTAAAGGGGGGAGGGGGTGGGGGATGGTATTGTCCTACAACAGAGTGGTACAGCACACGCGTTACTCAGGAGTAGGATCCCGAAATACTTGACCTCGTAAACTTGAGACAGCAACTTTTTCCCGAGCTTGGAGTAATCCACCATTTTTTTTTAGATCAACAGCTTCACCTTCACTCTCAGCTCTCTCTGTATTTCATTTTGATATTTCAGTGGGCTTTTAGTTGCCTATCAGGGGGGACGTTTTTGCTGATGCCTTGGTCTTTAGACAGAGAAAAAGAGAGATTCATGTTTTGATGATTATTGTTTAAGAAACTCAGTTGCTTTCAGGAGCTCCTCGGAGGTGGAGACATTATTTTTGTCCCACTGTTTTAGATTTTGAGCAAAACCTGAGCGGAGATTATCAGACAGAGAACAACAAAGCTGCAACAGGAACCCACAAGCTAGTCTCTCTATAGCAGGAAGCTACAGGAAGACTGTAAGACAGTCTGGTAAATGAATCTTGAAGGTGCTGAATCTTAAAACACTTTCTGTACAAGTGATTTTCACAAACAGTGAGGGAAGTGCACACACGCTTACGGTTGATTTTACGAGTTCTGGACCTGACAGCGTTACAGCAGGAGAGAAATACTTTTATTAGAAGATCCACAGAGCAAAGTTATTAACTGAAACTAAATCGTTAAAGAAGAGACGAGGTGCAATAATGGCACCAAGCTGAGGACAGGGGAAAAGCTAAGGAAGCATGGCGGTCCTTCACAAACGATTTATGACCTCATTGACGGCGGTTGACACGCAACCCACGCCCTCTTCAATTAGGAGCCAGTCATCTGGAAAAAGATGGCGAGAGAGGAAGAGATAGAGCGAAGGTAAAAGGACGAGGACGGGAAGATTGTAGGTGGGGGTAGGGGGGGTCGTCAGCAGTCCCCACTTCCCTCGCCATATGTTTTCACTTAGTCAGTCGTGTCGACGCTTCTGGAACAATCATCCAGCGGCGGGCACGCTCGCCTTGACACTTTGCATCCGCCATCAGCGCTGTCGCATAAACAAGATTTAATTTCCTCTTTTATCTGTTCAAATTGGCGCAGAGCAAAGCAATGTCACTGCATTGTTTCTTTTTCCCCCTGACCCCACTGGGAGCTGAACAGCTGAAAAAACACTCACAGATGCAGTTTGTCGTCTGTAGGAAGGCTAATGGAGCCGATGCACATAAACAAATCCAGTTTACTGAAAGCACACAAGCAGACTGATTACAGGTACAATGAGAGCACTTTGGGGTTACACTCAGAAATATCAACTCTTATTCAGATGCTTTCTGCGTGAAGTAAACACAAACGGCGTCTCACAGCAGCTGCGGATGTTCGCATCCTTTGTCGAGCACACAGCGCGGCTATTTTCAGCTGATTGAGGCAATTCGATAATAACACAAAAATACACACACATCATATACATATATGCAATGTCACACTTGATTTCCTTATTGCTAGGTGCAGTGATTTTATGAAATACAGATGAAGTCTTTATTTTTAATATATATTTGCATGTTCTGATGAATAACAGTTCAAATGAGCCTGAACTCTCTGAAACAGCTTCCTGTCATTTCTTTAAGTATCTTCAGGAGTTGTTCTCCGGGCTTCTTGAAGGACCTTTTGTTTCTGTTGTTTCTGCCTTTTTTTCTGCTCTCTGTCAGGATGATCCCACACTGATTCAGTAACCCTGAGGTCCGAGCTCTGGGGAGGTCAAGACATGACTGTTAGTGCTCCACTGTGTGTTTCTGGGCCTGGGTATGCCTTTAATGCATGGGAATGCGTTTGGGATCATTGTCATGCTGAGAAATGACCCCGTCAATCAGCTGCTTTCCAGATGGTATTGTATAGTGAACCAAAATCTGCAACAGCGCTGGCTGAAATGAAGCCCAAAGCCTGACAGAGGCTACAAAGTGTGTTACAGATGGCTGCAGACACTCCCTGCTTGACCTCTCTCCTGATCATCTCTGCACATCACTCATTAGAAACACGTTCCACATATTTTCGATTCAGTTCTTTTCTCTCTGGCTTCTTGATAGCTGCCTTTCGCTGAGACCATTTCTCATCAGGCTTCAATGAACAGTAGAGCTACTTCTACACATTGAAAGGAGTCAGGCATTTGACCGGGATGCCCCCCTGGGTAACTCCTGGATGAGGCGTTCAGGGTATGTCCCACAGGGAGGAGGCTCCAAGACAGAGCCTTGAGATGAGATGCCTATGAGGAGTACTAGAACCTGGTGAACTGTTTGGGTCTAAACACATGACGCTGAGATGCAGAAAATGGATGGATGGATGTTTTCTTAGTTATTTTTAATATTATGGACATATGTGTCATGATTTTTAGTTAAGGTACATTTAAATTACCCTTTGTAATTATCATCTCCGAAATTGAAGTAAAGGTTTTACCAATAGGGGGCAGCCTTTTCCCAAAACGTTTTAGTTTTGAAAATCAGAAT
This sequence comes from Hemichromis elongatus, assembly GCA_015108515.1. Taxonomy (NCBI): domain Eukaryota; kingdom Metazoa; phylum Chordata; class Actinopteri; order Cichliformes; family Cichlidae; genus Hemichromis; species Hemichromis elongatus. Next base: position 10,291 of record VUQR01005320.1, read on the forward strand.
CAGAATCCTTTAGTGATCCCTGGGGGAATCATGTTGGTTACAGTGCTCCAGTACAAACAGTAACAAGAACAAACAATACAAAAACTAAGAAACAGCACAATATATACATACATATAAGTTATTTACTGATAGATATCTGAATAAGAAAGACGAGCATGTGTAGCTATTGCAGTGTACAGTGTGTTGGCCACAGGCAGGAATGATTTCCTGTATCGTGAAAAAGAGATCGCCTGGTTGTAATAAGAAGGGATCGAACATTACCCGTCCTTCTGCGTTAGTATTGTCCATTCCTCTGTTTTTTTTAATCTATATTTTGTTCCTTATATAAATAAAATATAGATAAATACTTGCACTTGCCTATGATAAACAGAGGATGATAAAATGTCTGTGCCTCTGTGGGTCAGTCTTCTCTGGTTTTAATATACATCGGAACTACAGACCACTCTTCTTCTGGGGCTACAAAAAGATCCACATACACTCGACAAGCTCAGTTTCATGTACAAAATATTATTTTTCTACCTAAATGTATGCAGCCTGCTGTGTACCGTACAGATCAGCTGCCTTGTCTGCTTGGGGCCTTTTGAGACTTCATTTAATGCACACTTTGTCTTCTGGATGTAATGATAGATGATAATGGCCCAGAAGGTGAAATTGAGATTTATGTCCCACAGGAAAAAGAACTAACACATACGCATCCATGCTTCTTTACTCAAGGTACACCTGCTTATGCATACTGCTGGGAACTCAGAGCAGGGTTTTATTTAGAGCTGCTATGGCAAAGGGTACACAGTTCTTCTTCATCTAATCTAAAGTCCTGTACCAGGTGGAAGTTATTCTGGGTGGTCAGGTGTAAAGAGGAGTGTGTTTTGTGTACTGTCAGTATGATGAAAAAGCAGGAGAAGATTACAACAGAGGGGTGTCTTGATTCACTAACTCTGACCACATCCTCATTTGAGGTTTCACAGCGTTTTAGTAGATAAAGGCGAACGGCGTGGACGTGATTTGAGGTGCGGTTTGAGGACGGATGTGAGCCTAGCAGATCTCCGTGTAGTAAGAGGAAGTGAAGAAGTTAAAGAATTGAAAAGAGGAGAATGGGTGGTGCACATAAATGAGCATGAACTGCTCGTAGAACCGGGGGAACAAATATAAATAAGAACTGGAAGGAGCGTGTTTGGAGGCGTGGTCTCGCTCCTGAAATTCAGATAATTTATATCCACTAAGAGAGATTGGGGAAGCGCTTTAATTGAACTGGGGGTGCTTTCTTTCCTGATGTTGTGAAACAACCATCATTTTTAAACCTCCCAAAAATCACCAGAGAGCTGGATAAACGCACATTGCTGAAGCTCCACCCCTCCAGCCACCTGAGGCGATGGTTATGTGTTGGTCGTCTGTAGGTGCTACGTGTACAGAGCTTTGCAGATCTGTTTCTACGTGTTGTATCTGTCAAGTTTATGCTGTTGGTTTAACACCTGCATGTCATGGTTCATCAGCATCTTGAATTTATTGTGTTTTGTGATTTCTTTGTGTTGTAATGATTCAGTTTTCTACACTTTAGTACTGAGCTTAGTGCCTCGCTCCCTCTGTGTGTGTGTGTGTGTGTGTGTGCATCACCCCTTCACTCTCCAGGTCCTTGTGTTTCCTCTCCCTTTTCTGTTCCCATGTCCCCATCCTTGTGTTTCCTTCCATGTCTCCCCCGTTTGTCATGTGCATTCATGTGTGTTCTCCCATCCCGTCATGTCTCTCTCTCCCTCTGTGTCTCTCGCTCTCTCTCTCTTCGTCCGTGTCTCGTCTCCCTCAACTGTTTCCGGGTTTACGCCTCCTCACTTGTCCCCCCAGACTTTCTTGTTCCCGTGTGCGTTCCTTCCTCCTGGCCCCTGCGCCATGCTGCGTGTTTTGACAGTCTCGCGTCCCTTGTTCATTTTTGCTTCCTTCTGTCTCGTCACACCTATTTCGTTCCTGCTGTGTTCCCTAGGTGTTTCCACTTTCCTCGTCACCCCTCTGTGCATATATTGTGTTAGTTTCCAATTGTTTGTTGTCGGGCTGTCTGTTCAGGTTCAGTTTTAGTTTTTGCAGTTTAGTCCTAGTTAGTTTTTCTAGGTCCACACTACAACCTCCAAACAGACACTGTAAGAGAGAAGACAGTAGTCAGCAAAGCAATGCGGAAAAACAGAGCAAACTGTCCACTGCAGCCACTGTCTTCTGATGTGTGCTTTCTTTAACCTTCAAAGTGTTTGTGTGAACTTCATCCTCTTTGAACTCAGCTGTCATCATCTTGTCCAAGACATCATGTAAACCAATCAACACTCTAGCTAGCATCATTGTTGTTTGGCTGTGTGCTGGCGTTTTGGAGGACTGCGCTCAAGAGCCTCAGTGTTTCCTCTGCATTACTTGAATTCCCACAATCTCTAGCCAAAAAATTATGCAAATGCACACAAAATCTGACTGGTTAAGCTTCTAAAACAGGGCCATTATCTCTTGGCGGCCAATATAGCAGCTGCTGAGACTGACATCAAAAGACACCTTGTGCATATTGACGTGCCAAAAGCAGCGTCTGATAAATGTGCATTATTTGATGCCCTGGGATGAGAACATGTTGGACAAGAAGTGAAGAGAAGCATAACTTCCTCAATTCAGAGCAGAAGCTGATTTTGGAGATTGTGCAAACTGGACAAGGACTGATAAATGACTGGGGCTTTGTTTCATTTACAGTGTTGATGGCAGACACATTTAGGCCCATTCTGGCTTGCTAATGGGACTTTTGGCTTAGTCGCAGACCTGGCAAGTTTCCCAAAAATAATGAGCTGGGCTTGTTGTTGTGCCAGACCCCCAAATGACACAACACACCTGACATTTGGCACGTATACGATGGACCTGTTCCTGAGTTGAGTCAGCCGTCCTGAGTCTACACCTGAAAAACCAAAGGTGGCCTGAGGAAAAGTGAAAAGAGAGTCGATATTTGGGCCAAACACTTATTGATATCCATGACGTCCCAAATATATGTTGCATAGTAACCTTATCGCTAATCATCACGATTTTTCATGGAAATTCATATATATAATAATTATAATTGAGTAAAAAATATTTTTCCTTTTGAGGTTTCAAAAAAGAGATTTTTTAGCTGAGTTCCTGCATAATAACTTGGCCAACAATAGTCATATTCTGTTGTAAAATCTACTCACAAGTAAAATAAAGGAAGACAGCGTCTCATCAAGGCTCTGAGTGACGTTCAGAGGTGTCACTCTGTTTATGTGACGCTGCCATCACCCCTGAGACGACAGCCTAAGGGAACAAATTACTCATATGCACATGACCGCAGGGCTAATGGTGATGTGTTTTTATTTATAGACAGAAGGTGAATGAGGGAAGAGGCAAAAACACAGAAAAGTCCCACCAACCTGAGTGAAAATGAGGCAACTACACCAGGGAATGATTGACAACAGGACAAGGACGGAGGGAATAACTCACCCTGCTGCTAAAGGATATTAGCATGCAAAGACAGCAGCCTGAGAAGTTAGAGAAGAACTGAAAACAGTCGTCTGAACCATCAGCTTCAAGATATTTTAAGTTTTAAGCTTTTACTCTCTTCTTTAAGACAACGATATTTGCTTCAGCTTCGGTGTGTTTGTGTCTCTGCCACCCTACTGATAACTTAGTGAACTGCTTCACACCTTTGCATTGGAAACACTTTTTCTTATTTGCTCTCAGATTTGCTTACATGGGTTATTTCAGTCTTTAAGATATGCTTATATCATCGGAGGAGTCTTCCCAAATTTTAACTGAGAGGTAAGTCGAGGTGTGACTTGAAATTAGGCAATATTACTACATGATATTACCTGACATGATATTGATAAGACGAGGGACTTTTTAATCATAATTATTTTTGGAAAACCTTCAGTCAAAGAAATGCCAAATTCTTTGTTTCTGCTTCTGGACGGTGGGGACTGAACATGTGGATTCCACAGGGCAACTTTAGAATGCATGTACGTGTACCCCAAAAACTATAACATTACTCAATGAGGAACACCTCAAACGTTCCCAGGTATTTTTTCTTCTGCAAGGTTTTTTTTTAAGCTCTGAGTTCATAGGACCGGTGATAAACAGATTATGATATGCACACACCAACACACACTGAACAAACAATGCTGTGATCTCATTCAACAGCTGCAGAGAGACTCTTCTTCTTCTCTGGTGTCACACAGCAGATTGATAATCGCTGAGGAGCCAGAAAGGATGTTTCATAATAAGAGTCTGGAAACCAAAGAAGCTGCGATCCACTCTTTAAACTTTAGGATTATTGGTAGTTTATCAATTAATCTTTATGAACTCTTGCCTGGTATTATTCCCTAAAAAAAACATGTACTATGTGTTAAAAATGCATAAAGTGTTGAACATGAGCAGAAATGTGCTAAAACAGATCTGCGCTAATAACATCCAGAGGTCAAAAAAAGTAATGAATTAGGCATCGTTACACATAAAAGGAGGCTACTGTCCCAAACTAACCACAAAAGCAGCCCAACAGCAGACAGACACGTAAACTGTTCCACTCTCACTCTCAGGCAAACACGAAAGAGGACTGAGGATAACTGCAGTTACCTCAGCAGCGTGTATGTTAAACAAGAAAAGGTGAGAATAATTATATGTAATCATTATATAATGGCATTACTGAATGGCTTGTATCCTGACTGCAGTGTTTTTCAGTGTAAATCAGGAAACCCAACAACTCGTTTTAAAGTGCCTGGACTAGTTCAGAATGCTTGATCTGATCCAGAGACAGCAAAGCCCAAGGCGCCAATCGCAGAGCAAACACAAATGACCCGATCAGTGTTTCCTGTGTCTGAAGCCGGGAAGCACCAGCCGACTAAAATCCATCATGAGACAAGTGTGAAAACATCAGTGAGTCCGTACCTCACTGCTACCATCCAACTTTGATAATCCTCACTTCCTCAATCCCCTGACCTCCACAGCAACGGCAGTCTGAGCAGAAGAAAGGACTGAGCGGAGATCTGTCGCTGTGTTAATCTGACTATAACCTCCCTGACATGAAGATAATCAGATTAAAGACTTTACACAGCTACACTCTGAGTTTTCTGTTTAATCTGGTTCAAATCTAATTACTGATGTGTGTGTGTGTGTGTGTGAGTGTGTGAGTGTAAATGAGCTCACTGTCAGGGTCACGAGTTCAGCCCCATAAACTACTAACGAAATTAAATTAAACTCTGAACAGACTGTAAGTCCAATCTGAGTGAATTTAGAATATTAATAGTGAATTAACATGATATTAACACATGAAAGCAGAAGAAAGACAGCAGATAATCACTCCCAAACTGAGGAGATCCTATCTGGATTCACACTCAGAAGTTCCTCTGATGTTCACGCTCTTGAACATTTGAGTCTGGCTTTAATTTTAAAAAGAGGAGACGGGAGAAACATATTTGTACATATCTCATTAAATGAAACTGTTCCCCTCCAAAACTCAGTCAGTTAGGAGTGTTTTTGTGCTTCTACCACTTGCGTCAGCTGGAGTGCTCTACATGACACGTATGATCGATGTATGATCGACAAGTAGATCTGACCAGATGAGATTTGGAGTTCTCTGTGCTCAAATTGTAGATGACAAATGAGGTCAAGTGACTATGGAAAGTTCATGACTGTAAGCACTCTCTGTACATCTGATATGACCACTTTAGTTAAAAAATAATAAATCAATTCAATTCAATTTTATTTATATAGCACCAGATCACAACAACAGTTGCCTCAAGGCACTTTAAGTGGAGATATTATCTGAATTTCAGGAGCGGGACCACTCCTCCTTCACGCCCCCGCCAGCCAGGCTATAAATGCCTCCCTTCACTTTCACTCGCCGTTCTCATTACCATACCATTACACCGCTTGTCGTTAGACGCTACCAAACTCTAAGAACCCGATTCCTTATTAACCACCGTTATGGACACCCTGTCGCTAAGCCCGTCCGACCTAGAACTTACCCGTTCTCCTCCTGATCATCCTCTGTCGGCTCAGGATCTGCATTCGCTTCCTAGCGGAACCGCCGTGGAGAGCCCGGTCACTGTCGGCTCGTCCGGAGCTCCTTTGGGCAGCCGTCCTCGCTGCTCGGCTGTCAGATCCGCCGTAGCCATACCTCGCAACTCCTCGCTCCGTTTTGTTCAGCATTACAGCGGCTCCGATTGCTCCCCGTCTCCGCGTAACTACTACCTTCGAATCGCCTCCACAGGACGTTCCACCTCCGGCAACAGTTCACGGCGAAGCGCCACTCCAGACCGCTCAGAGGCGCGTCCTCGGCCCCGCAGAGCGACCCGGAAATCAGACTCGTCTTGGCGCGCAACTCCCCTCCGCTCCCACGCCCCGGCGAGGCATCTCAAGGCTTCTCCGCCGCCGAAAATCACCGACTGGACAGTCGCTCGTCTCCACCGAGTTCTGACAGAGAGTGGCATCCCCTTTCGCCGTTCCGACAACAAGGCTACCCTTTTCCGCCTCTTTAGAGCTTCTCAATGCTCCCGCTCTCAATCACTAAACAGGATTAATCCTCCTCTGGCCGCCATTGAAGCTAGTGCCTCCACCATCGATGCTTCTCCGCCTCCCTTGGCCGCTCCTCCCACTCAGCGTAACACTCGGCTCAGGTTGCCAGTTCTGCGGTCTCCGATTCCCCCTCCGCAGCTCATCTCGGCAAACACACTCAGCTCCGAGCAGCCAAGCCCGCAAG
>VUQR01005323.1:4042-29921 GCA_015108515.1 Hemichromis elongatus
CACAGATCAGAATTAAGACTTCAAAAAGAAAAAAGGCGGTGGTCGGAGAGGTTGATTTTAAATCCTAAAGGCTCATTAAATCACTACTACAGTACTTGGTATTGTCTTGCGGCACCTTCCTTTGTGACATATGATCAGATACAGTTGTCAAAGTCACATACAATATTGCATATTTTTGAGCAGTCCTGATGCTCTCCTTATCGCTCAAGCTCCTCTCTCTCTCATCTGTCCATTTTAAGGCCTCGTTTAAGCCCTCCTGGGTCAAACAAAGGGACTTGTTAAACCCTTTATTACCCTCGTTAGTATTCGACATATCCTCATCCATCTAGTCATTGTCCTTACTAAGTGGTGGCTGTCCATGTTAGGGCTAGCTATTGTAGGTACCACACAGTGGCACTGTGAGTCTAACCCTAGTGCTCAGGATGTGTGCCACGATCTCCCAAAGCCCTGGCTCCCTGCGGTTAGGCGGTGCTCTATCCTCTGATACAGAGGTTCAGCAAAATTTTCCCTCCAGCAGGATGGGGCCAATGGGAGTCCCCCTTGACTAAAGAGAATGTGAGCCAAGTGGCCTCTCAAAGCAGGCCATTTGTGTCCTTACCTAACAGGGAGCCCATGCATAGCCTGTGCCCTCAACTCCCCTGTCTCATCTGCATCTTGATCTTTACTAACCAATTCTGAGCTTCTTTTTTGTTTTGTTTTTGAGGTTTCGTTTTATTTTTTTTAAACCCACTCAGCAAAAAGCTAAGACCAACCCCTCTTCTCTCCAGCCCCCTTCAGACATGCGTTTCTTTCTGTTAATCTTACACGTCAGCTAAACGTCTAGATGGTCACTTTTTCTGTTTGTCAATCAGCATCTTGTTGTGCTGGACCTGGCAGCATTTACAAATCAATTTGAAGTTTGAATGCACGCATGCGTGTTGGCGGATCGGCACAAACACAATGATGATTCACTAGTAGGCGGCTCTAAACAGCAATTACATGTACACAATGATATTTTATCTAATCAATTTCTTTCTCATTCACAATGTGATTACTTCACTCCTCTTTGATGGCATTTGCCTATTCCCAAAGACAGATCTGTCACGATGCCTGTGTGTAAGAAGCAGGTAGATGATATTGACAATATTTTTTGCCACCAAAGCAGCAAGTCTTTTCTTTTTTGTCTCCCTTCCTTTATTTGTCTGAATAAACATAAATATAAAAGTGACCAAAGTCTGAATGACAACTCCCTTTGAAAGAGGTGATGTCGCGAATCCCATGTCTGAAAAGGGCTTCCCTCTCTCATCTCTCCTTATTCTCGAAACAACTGTAAGAATTAACCGTTTCATAGACTCCTGTTAAACTGGGGAGGATGAGGGTCTTTGGGGCAAAGCTTCAAAGAGCAGATTCACAGCTTGGTATATTCCTCGAAAACTAATCAAGACTTCAACTCTCAAAAACACAAATGCTGTTCATGCTTAATCATTAGTTACTTTTAAAATAAAAAGACCTCACATCATCTAATTTGTTTATTTGCCAGTCTGTGGAGTTAACTCTCATGTCACCACTGGGTGCTCAATCCTATATTGATTCTTGTGCTCTCCGTTAACAGTAAGCTACATAATGAATCCCATATTACACCCAGAACTAGGTCTAAGGAGTGGTGATGGCAGCAGACAAAAAATGTACTGATAACTTGTGTGCCACAAACAAAAACAAAATAAAATGCCTTCAGAGTGGACAAAAAGGAAGGACGAAGAGAAAAAAGAAGAAAGCATGTTTGTTACTTTGTTAATTTTTCATACTCTGCAGATTGGTGTGTATTGCATTGGGAGGGGAGGGGAGGGTACAAGATGAGTGGGTATAAAGTGGTAGTGGGGCAATGGATGGGTGTCTGCTGTAGTCTGTGTTCAGTGGCGGTCCACAGCGGCACTCTGTAGCAGCTCTGTGGAGGGCTGTCCCGGGGGTCTGAAGGCGGTCTGGAAGCCTGGGGGAGGGGAGTGGAACTGACTGGCGGGGTTGGCTGTGGGAGGGGGAAGGTAGGGAGCCCAGCCGGCGGCAGCTCTGTGGTGAAGCGGGATGTGGGCATCGAGGAGGCTGCTGTGGAGGGGCTGGGGAGTGGGTATCGCTGAGCTGGCAGGGCCGTCCATCTCTGTGAGCGCCTGCAGGGATTTGAGCCAGTGTGGTGGGTTATCGTCCTGGAGGCAGTCTAAACTGTTGCCGGCTGAGGCTGGGATGCCTGCGGGGGGTGACGGAGAGGGAGGACAAGAGATATATGATATAACAATATATCGCTTATATGACACACCAAAATGGAAAAGCTATGCAACTTCATTTGAAAGGCTTTTCTTAATCCTGTGGTTAAGACACTGAATAAGTTAAAAAAAAATGCTTAAAATGTTTTGTGTCTCTTCTGTTCAGTCATAATAGCTGGTACACATTTATGCTTTATGCTAAAAAGTGAAATTCTTCACATACTTTCTTCATTTTGTCATCGAAAGCTGTGTAAAAATTTCAGAACTCCAGGGTTAGTCTTGTGCGAGATAATGACTTAAGCTTGTTGTGTCACTTGCACTCCTCCCCCTGCTCGAAAATGTCATCAACGACCACATTGTGGCCGTTGTTTTACCCACTTCTGCGATAGTGAAAAGGAGAAGGAATTTTGATGCCCATAAATTATTTATGGTGCTATTTTCTTGCTAATTATTCTGCTAAATACGCTGATGGAATTTCCCAGGGCAAGTTTGACATACAGGCCAAACATCCAACCAAACTACTCATCCTTACTACCAGACCAGATGGAAAATGATTGGCTATAATAATGACTTGGCAAAAGATAACAACAACTAGATTTCCACTGCCACGAAAGACACAAAACAAAACAGGAATCTAATATAAAGTAATTTCACTAATAGTACTGGGTATTTTTCTTTGGGGGCATCAAAAACCTTTGCAAAAAATAACACTGAATATCTTTAAGTAGATAAATGCAACTGGAGGACGGCTATTGATTCGTGACCGTTTTCTGATGTTTTTACAGACCTTCATAAAAGATCTGAAATATTACTGTGAACTAATTGCCAACCTGTAATGATAGCAGGGTCCATCCAACTGCCTGTGCCATCCCAGCTCAGGCTGTGCGACATGCCTGCTGGTCCAGCTGGCCCACCGATGTGGTTAACACTGTTGGAGGATGAGGAGGAGGAAGAGGACGAGGAGTTAGGGAGGCCCCCAAAGTTGATATTGATGTTGGGCAGAAGAGCCCTGAGACCATCCTGCCACTCTTTCACATTTAAGCCGTCTATAGAGCTGCTGTTTTCTGCAGGAGAGAAGTAAACAGACATGTCAGCTCGTCAGGTGTTTTTGTGGTTAAGTACAAAACTGCACCTGCCAGCAAAAAAAAAAATCAATACAAGCTAATCAAAACAAGTATCGTAATCTCATGTCGCAGCATACATGTGCTGTGAAATTAAATAGCAGGTCTATTCTTTGTTTTAACATGCACTACTGCTGCAATGTGACACAGAAAGGTGCCAAAGTGACCCATGGGTCTGGTACCTGAGATGGGGATCCCTCCCAGCCCCGTGTTGTGCTGAGGCGGCAGATTCAGGTCCAGGAAATTACTGTGTGAGGCAGCACTGGCTGAGTGGTTCAAGTGTGTGAGGTTATTCCGTGTGGGCACGCCCAACCAGGGGTGTCTGGCAGCTGGTTGCTGCTGACTGGCCTGGCTGTTGTGAGTGCTAGGGAAACTGAAGGAGCTGTAGATGGTTCTGTGGTGGTGCTGTGGGACACGTGGGAGGCCACTGGGGAAGTGATGGGAAGCGTTGGGGTTAGGGTTGGAGGGTGGCAGGCTGGGTCCATGGTTGCTCCCCTGGGTGAGGGGCCCTGGTGATGAAGGGCTCTGATCCTGTACTGACAACTCCTTCTCTATCAGGTCAGCCAAAGCCTTGCGAGTCACGTCAAAAGGATCAAAGCCCAGGTCGTCATCCTGCTGTTTGCTGGATGAGCCAAAACCAAAGGCAGCCTGCCAGTCTGTGGAGGAGGAAACTGGTATTGTGTCTGAAGGGAGCAAAAAAAAAAGGTTATAGGAGACACAAAACTTAAGACTACCTGATAAACTTAGATAATAAAGATTACAACTGCAATAGCTTTGATATTTCCTTACATGCAAATTAAACTTTCACTTATTTTTTTTTTCTATAATCTTATACATTTGAGCTTGATTAGATATTAGATATATTAAAATGTAAATGCAATTCGTGCCAAAGCATTTTGCTGCTTATTATTTACATCAACTGCATTAGTAATATGGGATCAGTGTTTAGAATACAAATATTCAGAATATAGCAGGTGGAGGTAATCAAAATGTTTGACAGCTAGATTAAACTTGTTGTTAATCTACCTGATGTGAAGAGGCTCTGTGGTTCAGGGGTCATAGGCCAGTCGGAACTGCCGCGAGGGGAGCTAGGGAAGGGTGGCAGACCAGCAGGGAGGGGGTTTGGATGTCTGAAGTTACTGTTGTCTGAAAAGAGTGACTGGGACTCAGCCGCTGCACCCTCAAAGGGCGAACGGGCTGTGATGTCTGACATGCTGATGGGCACTACCAGACTGGGCTTAGTTAAACCCGGAGGAGGGGAGGGCGAGTCACTTGTGGGTATCTTTAAAAAAAAAAAAAAAAAAACAACAACAACAAGAAAGAAGAAAATGTTTGTGAAGTTGTCCTGCTGATTCAGTCTGATTTATATTTAAACAAAAGAACCAAAGAGGTTGATTTATGCTGCATTACCTGTTGTAAAGTCTCGCCATTTACCATGCCGATAGACTCCGGAGGTTTGTCACTGGGACTGCAGGTAGAAAATTTACATATGGGCAGAAAAAAAGGTCATTGCAAAATAAATACACAATTGTACATGCAAGTCCTTTTCCTGAGGAAAAACCCATGTACCTGTTACTGTCACAGTTAGAGGAGAAGGGGGACAAGGCAGTATGCTGGCCTGGACCCAGCTCTGTTTCTAGCCCATCTGAAGTAATAGCTTCTTGGTCTAGATAGTCTAGCAGTGGAGGGGACTTGCGGTCTTCTGAAAGCCCGTTGGACAGTTTGTTATGTCCTGACAGTGTCGGCCACCCATCTTTACCATTGCTACTGTTGGTTCTGTTACAGAGGAAGACAGAAATTAACCATCAAGTGCCACACTGTGAGCATAAAGACTCAACAAATAAAACTATAAATAAAAACCAACCTCTGTGTGGAGTTGGATTTACTCTTTGACTTTTCTGTTCCACAAGCTGGAGGTTGTAGAAAGCTAGGGTTTATTTTATAGAGGTCTTGGAGGAGTTTTTGCTCATACTCTTGATGTTTTCCTGCCTAAAGAAACAACATAACATGAGTCAAAAAGGTGTTTTAAACCACAACTGACTATCATTGTGGGAAGAGGGAGAAAAAAAGGGTACCTGCATCTCCTCTTTAGTAAAGCTAGCTGCTTCATCCCCCAACTCATGTAGGTACATACAATCAGGTTTGGGGCACTGCATACTTTTGAGGAAGTAACTGCAGTATTTTGTTGTGCCTAAAGAAGCCTGCAAAAGAAAGAAAGAAAAGAAGAAGAACATTTTACACAGAAATTCATACAAATTTTTTTCAAAGAACTCATTATCTTCTCTGTGTAATCTACATTGTTTACAAGGACATTTGTGTTAAACAGCTAGAAGCAGAAAAAATGACTGCAAGTTTTTTGTGCACTTTAAAGACTACAAAATGACTATAAATTAACAAAAAACTTTTTTTGGTCATCTTCTCACCTTGAGTGTTCTGCCATCAACAACCACATTGTTCACACACTGTATCGCTCTTAAAGCATCTTCAGAGCGGATGTAAGTGACATAAGCACTGGCACTAGGTCCCTAAAAAAACAGAACCCGTAAGTAAACATGCAACTGATGCGGTTGCACACTTTTATGAGCTCATTCTAGCTATGGAAGAGGATTTTCATTATTAACTTGTTGTTTTAACCTAATCCACTCTCCTCACCTGTGAACCTGCGTAAGATGTGCTATTGTTGATGACCACTTTATGGATTTTCCCAAACCTCCCAAAATACTCCGGCCGTTTTAGGACCTGTGGGAAAAAATATAGCAACACTTGTAAAAAAGTGTTTTGCATACTGATTTTTTTCAAACTTATTATTAAACAGAATCAGGAATCAGAAGGAATCTGCAGGTAAAACTTTTAAATATACATAACGCTCATTCTCCAACAAAGTGCATTTAAACTTCACTGCATCTGTCAAGAACAAATCTACAGCCACTTCCTTAGCTGCATTGAATTGAATACCATCAGTTTCAATGCTCCAGTCACAGGTAGATGAAGATATTGAGCTTGCTAGTGCTGACATTACACTCACCTCTGGGTCAGCGAGTCGCTGCGAGAGCCCCACCACAAACACCAGATTTCTCTGGACCACTCTGACACTGGCCAGATGCTTGCGGTTTTCTGTCACCTTTTGCTTCTTCTCGTTCTGTTTCTGCTTCTTTTCATTCTTTATCCTTTGGATCTCCTCCTGTGACAGAGGCTTGTACACAGCAGGGTCCTCTGGATAAGGCTACACAAAAACACAAAGAACTGAGTTAAAAACTGAAATAGCTCCCATTCAAAGGAGAAAAAAAATCACTAATTTAAATTTGTGTCACTGACACCTTTAAGCCGTGGTTACACACAAGTTACACCTGTGTAATTCTAATGAACTGATGTCTCTTCCAACAAGACTGCTGAGACAACCACAGACAACTCCTCCTGTTTAATGAGTTTATACATCCATTTCACCTTTCTGCATGCGGGGCAGAGGCCGTTCTCATCTGTGCGGATGCGGTGCCAACAGAAGCGGCAGATCTGGTAGCCACAGGTGCAGGGGAAGAAGTTGACGTCATCAATCTCCAGCGGCTCCATGCACAGAGGGCACTCCATGGGGTCGTCCTTCATTTCAGGGCTGTGGGACATCCTATGGCGCAGCAAGGCTGAGTACTGAAGCTGATCACAGAGCACAGGGCTACCAAAATATAAATGAAGCGTTTAAGAGCTCCACTCAGAACTGACTAAATATAACAAACAATAGATTTAGAATTTATTTATAACGACTGAACTTGTTGTCAGTGCAGATGATGAAACAATTAACAGGAGAAAGCTATAGCCCTTTTGACTGAACTTCCAACATGACAATATATCAGTGAACACGCCAAAATACTTTTAAATGCATATTTTTTTTAATGCCAAATCAGTTATTTTGGATCACCCAACATTTTAAAGCAAAGCTTTTTAATCGAATGATAGCACAATGTAGAGAAGCATGACTATAATAGCTAGAAATCAGCATCAGCCTTGTTGGCTACCTGAAGATTTTTAAAACAATCTGGTCAAAATGTTTTGCTTCCCTTGTAAAAAAGAGGGATAAATGAAAACAACACACCCACCCCATCAACACCAGTGTTAGTCCAAACTGCTATTTCAAACATCATATCGGCTCAGGACTTCAGTGCTTTCATAGTAATACAGCTAAACATCATTGTGCTACACACAGAGCTGTTTGTAATATTTAGGTGATACATGAAAGATTAAGAAAATGCTGTTAACAATTGACAGATTTGTGTCTCAACATCATTTCAAACAGTCCTAAATGAATATATCTGACCGTTTTCTTTAGTCCTCCTTCTCCCTCACGTAAATATATCTGAGTGAGAAGAGAGGAGAAACACTCATCGGTAACACCTCTACAGATGACCACGAAAAGGCTTGAATAATAACGGGTCATTCTGGCCTCCACAGATGGAAGATTTGTTGCATTCTGTTGAGGTCTTTTCATTGGGCGGCACTGGTTTTGCTAGCTCGGTCTAAAATAAGCCAAATGGGTGTACGTATCAACCCGAGCCTTAAAAAAACAGAACTAATGGTCGCAAAGTGATAATGCGGATGTTGTGGTATCTTTCTTGGGCTGACACGTCATGGTCGACGTTAAAGACAAATACAATAAAAAAAAAAAAAAAGGTTTATTTACGAGTGAATCGCCTTTGGCATTTAAACACCAGCCTGTTTTCTACGTGACAACACCGCTGCCAGCAGACGAGCCCATCGAGAGCTCGATAAAAACCTAAAAGACTATAGCCATCCAATGGGCAGTATTTTCGCAAATAAATCCACACGTACACGGCTATCGTCGTTTTGAGTTTACATTCGCAGACATCACCACTAAAGTCGTGAACAAATCGTGCTGGCCAAGCTGGTAACTTTAGCTGCTTAGTCTCCTGGATCGTACGTTATGACAGATGTTATTTGACTAACCACGGGCTAAGCTAACATTAGCCGCGAACTGGCAAAAGACGCCGGTCTGATTGAGACCAAGTATTCAGTGACAACTGCAGTATTAGTCACAAATATATTGCATGTGGATATGAAAAGTTCCCCAATATTGACGTTCGTAGTTAAAAAAAAAATAAACGTATGACATAACGTTATGGTGCCCCCCCTACATAAAAAGTGACAGCTTGCTTAAGCTAACCCGTAGTTAGCAGGCTACATTATCATCAGAGTGTATGAGGGTTTGGAGTCGAGCTGACGACCAGGCCTTACATAAGCTAACACTGAACTGGGAACAAGTTGTTGGCACTATAAACAACTGTCAGTGCTCAAACGACATTAAGATTAGCTGGGCAGAAATTCAGAAAGAGTGAGAAAACTTTACAGTCAGTCAGTAAAATCGCCACGGACATAACTGCTCCTCATTTATTGAGGCAGAATGGAACCTGGCTAGCTCAGCTAGCAGCTTGGCTAACGTTAGCGTTACTTACCCTGTCCGTATTTAGCTTAGGATTCCTCTCCAAGGGAGTCACACCAAATTGGGCGGGGACTGCCAGCCAATGTATCTGAAATGTCAAAATATCTATAGAGGGTCAAGTAAGATACCAGTAGTTGTGTTGTTCGGTTGTAATTAAAAGGCTATAAAGATGTTTTGCCCCTTTCTTTTCTTGGTATTGTGGAGACAATTTACGTTCAAACCACCATCTTAGCTAGCATTATAGTTGGGAGGGGGGAGTGGGGCAAGTATTCAGTGCCACTGAGTCTGCGCACATGGACTGATGCTTTCAGGGAGATGTAGTTTTTACATTTTCCCATCATTCCGTTACGTTCTAGAGGGATGTAGTTCCTACTGCAACGCATTCATGAAGGTATTCGGCATTTTTTTCCTAAAATTTAAATGCATATATTTTAAATCAGCTGTCATATTATGTGTTATATTATTATGTTATATTATTATATAAATATGTGTCTTCTTTTGCGATATCTTTTGAGATAATAACACCTCAGTTTCGTTGTTCAGTGTTTCACCTATACAATGTCAATATAGATTCTGATTATTTCAGCTATTTTGTTATAGATTGTGTTTAATATATAGTTGCTGTGACACAACAACACAAATGAATCTCGTACCTATCCAACATCATAGAATGTGGTTTTTATATATTATTGTGTAAACATAATTAAAACATTAATAGGAAAATATTTATATAAAAACACTGGTTGATTATAACTTGCTTTCTTTCTGACCGTAATGTAACGTTTTTTATAGATTAATTTGTATTTAGTGCCTTTCACAAAATCATCATAGTAATTATTCACTTGCAAGCCACCGACTGTGTCATTCTTTAGAAATCAAAGCACCAGAATGCCCTTAAAATCTAAATTTTTATAATCTGTTTATTGAGTTTGGTTTTCATGTGGTTGTATAAAATTAACAAAGCTGCTTGACATATTTTGCAAGATATCATTATTACAGAAGAGTAAAGATCAAGAAAAATTAGAATTCAATGTATTTTTCTTCTTTTCTTTTTACTTTCTTCAGTCACAATACACACAGTTTCCATAAGAATATTGATAAGTGAACACTATTATTTATTAGTTTTTAATCAATCCACACAAGGCTTGGTTTGGGCCACGTCTGAGTGTTGGGGTTTACAGCATCTAAAGTGAGCATTGGAGCGATGGGGTGCGGAGATGCCAGAGATGTCCTTGCAGCCAAGAGTCCCATCCGAACACAGCTGTCTGCGTCTTTTCCCAAGAGAATCCCTGCCATTAAGGCACCTGCAAGACTGCAAACAAAGGGGAGATGAGTGTCTTTTGTTTGAATGTTTCACCATCATTTTGTGACTCAGTGAAAAAATGCAAGTGAGATGGGGAGAGAAAGAGGTCATGCAAATTGAAAAGTGGATAAAACTGCAGCAGAAGAAACACATGAAATAAAAGTTAAAAAAAAAAAGAACAAGATGGATGAAGTAGGTCAAGCAAATTTTTTAGCACCTATCTCCAGCTCCCGACACATTCATTATCTCCCCTGGGGTCACAGCAAGTGCTGGGTAGTGGAAAGCACAAAGCTGCCTCTTCTGCAAACAGAAGCAGTAAAAAAGCCATTTTCACCACTACTGTCAGAGAAAATCATTATCAGCTGGCATGAACACTGTCCTTACCTTCTTCTGTTTTCTTGGCTGCAAGTTGACAGTGCCTGCATCATACTCTCCACACAGCAACAGACCATTAGCCCCCAGAGTCACCACCAGGCAGTTAAGATGCTCCAGAAGAGGGCGCGAGAGAGCCACAGCAACACTGAGCGTCTCGTCGAGTGTGCTCGGCAGCACTGCCGCAATATTAAACCACATCCTCAGCTTCCGTCACAGAATTTGCATTTTTTGATAAGAGCTCTAACATCAGCAGCAGAGGGTGTGAATTTGTTTTTTTGATGGCTTTTGCTGATAAAAAAGGAGTAACATAGTTTACCTTCAGGTGTTTCGACACCCAGTGTTTTATTCATGGTGCACAGCTCCGCCAGGTTTGGAGATGAATATGTCAAAGACTTCCAGGCATCTGAAAGGAAAGGCTTACAAGCCTTTTCTGAGTCAGTCGGTTCGTACCAAACTGCGACACGGATGGAAATCAGTGTTAAAATCAATACAAGCACATTTTCAATATTTATCAGAATCATGTCGTTGCATTGCTTACCATTTATGTTGTGCTTTTCAGCAAAATAACAAACATAGTTGATGGTTGAGGTGGGAATGTTACCATCAAGACACACGAGTGTGGCTGATGAAAGCTGTGTCTTGAATTGTGACACCTACAAAAAATTATTCAGTAACAGAATACTGAAATGGTAAATACTGCGTATTTAGTATTTGTAAAGCTAAATCTTCACTGGGTGTCGGTGGAAACAATAGCAAAACGTAAATCGATCATTTCATAAAGTACTCAAATAATGAGATGAAACAAAGCAGACTGTACAGCAAAAAATATTTTTTTAATTGATAAATCAGTCAGCAAATTGAGAAAATATGGCTGTCCAAAACTCAAATACACTAACCCAGCATTTTATTAGTTACTCTTGCTATTGGGTTGGCCCCATCTGCTCTCAGAACTGCTTTGATTTGTAAATTCAACAGCTGATGAACATTTGTTGGTTGTACATTCATAATGAGACGCTTTTGTTTTTCCACATCACTATTTGATTGAAAACTGGTGACCTCGAATGTGATTGAGACCAAGTATTCAGTGACAACTGCAATATTAATTACAAATATAATGCATGTGGATATGAATAGTTCCCGATTATTGATGTTCATAGTTTAAAAAAAAATAAATGTATGACACAACATTATGGTGCCCTCACTTTGCTTATTCCAAAATGCTGGCCCTTCAGTTTCCCGTTCTTAGCTAATAGGCTTGGAGCCTGGTGTTGTTCGCCTTCTGCTCCATTCTATTCAGAGATGCTCTTTTGCATATGTTGGTTGTAACGACTGATTATTTGTGTTACAATTGACTTTGTGATCCATACAAATATGTGATGACAACTGTGAATCAAGTCTTGTCAAATATGTAGGCAATCATGTATGCCTTACTTTGTTTACTGGTATGATAAGGTTCACAAAGTCCAAGTTTTGTGTCGCAAGTTAATGCATATCACTTTGGACAGTAGATGGCAGTAGAGTACCTTGGGACTGAGTTGTGCACATAGTTCTGGCAAGATTGACCAGGCCAATGGCAGCTTCTCTCTTCATTATCTCTCCTGTTTTACAGGTCAGCAATGTGCTCAAGTGTAGATATACATAGCCGAACACTGTACAGTTTAATCCACCATAACTGAAAACTGTTTTTACGATGTGGAATGTATACCACTGTATTTACTTGAGCTACCCCAGCTTTGCCACACAATGCTATGTGCCTGCTTAATGGACGCTATTGTGCTGCAGCAAAAAGTCCCGCCTCCACATGACATCAAGCTAAGTATAGTTCCTATATAACTGGCTAAATTTGTTTGTAAATTTGTGGCAATTGTTTTTGTGTAGCATATCTGTAAAACGTTCCTAGTTGGTCTGAGGTCATCTTAAAATTTCAGTTTAATCCTGTCAGAAGCTAGCTTGTCTGAAAACATACAAAGCCAGAAAGCTAATACGAGTATTGCAAGCACAAATGTTACCAAGTACATTAGAACTGAATGTAGAGTTCTTCCATAATAGCATGACAATTGTTTCTCTATTTGTTTTCATGGGAAAATGTGCATTTTTAATTTAGTTCATTTCTTTAAAGTTTGTTTTTTCTTTTATGTCGATACCTTTGAATAACAGTGAAAATATATTTATAAAGATGCGGTCAGTTGTGGTGAAATTAAGTGAAAAAAGGAAGCAGACATTCAAAGTGTCTTCAGTTACCTTTCTTCCCCACTCTGATATTTGGTTTTAATTTCAGAAGCTCATCTTGACCTTGTCTACACACCTTAAGTCATAAATAATTTATATAAGGCTACTAATTGCTTTAACTTTAAAATCATCATAATAGGATTACTGCTGGTAGTCCTGGTAAAAAACAAGAGATGAAGGAAACTAAAATATTTTGCAGAAACACCAGAATCTAAAATGAGATTTTAAATAAATATGGATTTAATGTAACATAGAATTAAATTAATTTATTGTGTAAGTTATATAATTAAACAAAAAAAAAAAGAAGTGCTTTTTTCTACTTTTAACATCAGTGCAATTCTTTTTTTGTCTTAATAAATGTCCTTACCTTTAGATCTTTTATCATATGTAAAGTTTTGGAATTTATGTACATAAAACTGGTGTCAAAATTTGTGATTGAATATGCTTCATGATACAGTATTAGAAACAAAGACAGCAGTGACACTCAAAATTATCTGGGTGAATTATTAACCTTTTAGTAGACTCTCGAGATTAAAAATGTCTTTTGCAAGAGTGTCCTAATCTGACACCGCACAGCAAGAAGAGTTTGGGTGTGAATCTCCTGACTTTCTAAACCTTTCTTTGGGGGGTTTCCATGTTCCCTTTGACCGTATGTGGTCTCACTCTGGTTACTCTGGCTACCGCTCACAGTCCAAAGACATGGATGCTAAATTAATTGGAGGCTCTAAATCAGGGGTATCGAACTCTAGGCCTCGAGGGCCAGTGTCCTGCAGGTGTTAGAAGTTTCCTTAATGCCACACAGCTAATTTAAATGGCTAAATTACCTCCTCAACATGTCTTGAAGTTCTCCAGAGGCCTGGTAATGAACTAATCATTTGATTGCGGTGTGTTGACCCAGGGTGAGATCTAAGCCCTGCATGACACCGGCCCTCGAGGCCTGGAGTTCCCCACCCCTGCTTTAAATAGTCCATGGATGTGAGGTAGATAAAAGGCATAGAACAGAGTGCTGCATGAATGTATGGATAAATATGGCTCATAAAGTAAAGTGCTCAGAAAAGCACTATAATAAAGCCACTTAGATTCTATCAGCAGGTTATTGTTGGGTATTTATTGCGTTTCACGTCTTACTTTATCTACAACATAAATGATCATGTCAGTTGTGCTGCACTGGTGGGATATAACATAAATGTTGATCTGGATTGACCTTTTAATGACATTGTTATGTTGTGAAAACTTGTGCTAAAAAAACTAAGTATAATGTGTTTGGAGGAAAAAAAAAGCTTTTTAAGCGTCTGTCAGTGGCAAAGTCTTGATCTGTTTAAAGTAGATCGATCACATGTGACTGAGGATTCTATATGTGCAGTTTTCGTCCCTTTGTGCTTTATGTCTCTTAGCATGAACAGTGTCTCATGTCACTTACATAGTGCTCTGTGATTTGCTGATGAATATCCATATCTCCCAAACCGAGACTCAGCTCTCCACTCTCGGTGATGACAGCACAGTAGGTAGCAGTGCTGTGCTCTTCGAGCCTGGCTACACCACTTGTGTTCTTACAAAAAGTTGAAGAGAAAAAAAAACAACTTTTTTATCTTTAAATAAGATTTTAGCCGTGCATGGTAATGACTTAATATCAGTGTTCACATACCATATGTTTGCAGTAGTTTAACACTGCATCGCTGTTTGAATCAGCTCCAGTAGCTGAAATGAACAGGGGTTTTTGGCCTAATCTGCTTAGAGAGTCTTTAAGGAAACGTTCAGAGAAATTACTCACTCGAAGTCACGAAACTATGTTCATGATGTAAAACATAATCAGATAAAAAAACCAACCAGCGATGTTTCTTCCTACACCACCAAATGATTGACAGACACTTCCTGGGTTAGTCTGTCCAAACTGAAAGAGATTACAGGAGTTCTCAGAAGTTAGTCTGGTTCATTTCCTCTGCACGATCGTGGATACATCCATGTCGTAAATGAAGCTTACCTTAAGGGCTTTTGTTTTTCCCTTGGCGATAAAATCAACATTGATTCCTCCTATGATGACCTGCAACAGAATAGTCATTGTTTTGTATAGCTGTTTGACTTCTACTATTATATAATTTGAAAAAAATATGTGTTTATACTCACAATATTGGATTTTGAATCGGATGGAAATTTTGAAGGTTTTGGAGGAATTTGGCTTTTTAATCCTCTGTCATTCATCTGCTTTGACAGAGCACAGGCTATTTGACTGCCAACTTTTGCGTTGTTATGAATGAGAGCAATGTCTTGAAACAGGGCAAGTTAAGGACACATTAGCTCTCATACACTGTAGGTCAAAAATCTCCAACAGTAACATTGTCATGCCAGTCAATCATCTTTATGCTCGCTTTTTTCACCAAAGTGTTTGATACGATCATGTTTACTGCATAATTTTTGGTGATTCAGACTTTTGAAAGGATACTGGCCTGAAGGGACTTCCCTCCAGTCAGGGCACTGACTTTTTGAAGAATGAATGGCGTCACATCTTTTCCAATGACACTTTCAGCCCTTGAGAGTTCAAAGAGAGAACAGAAAATGATGGTAATACTAATAATAATGCTATTAATGAGTGACTTTATGATACCTGGAGCATCAGGTATCATAAAGTGCCCACATTTTCAATCCAAAGTTGGCTTCTGAGAAAACAGCATTTACAAAGAAAGAAATGAAAACAGATTTTCTGTACCTTGCCTCTGCCACTGCAACGTTTATGGCATCTTCAATCTGCTGTCCAGATGCTGCGTGTTCCTCTGGGATGGGCACCGCTAACAGGACGCCACTTTGGAGTCCCAGGGACAAAGAGCGTTCTGAGTGACCAAACCCCCCCAAAACAATAAAATAAACATCATACAAATAACAACCCGGAGCTGCTGTACAGGGTTTAACATTCTATTTGCTAAAATGTGAGGTAAAATGAGATAGTAACTAGTGCTGAATTTTAACCTGGGAGTGCTGTATCAGTGTTTATTATGACATAAAATTCTGATATACCAATAAGTTTTGCAGCTTCCTTGGGGTTGGAGACGTGGCATGCAGACCTGAATCCACTTTGTGGAGAGAAAAAGGCTGGAAAGTTCTTTGACTGTCCATAAGTGGCTACACAGACACCCTGTGTCTCCTGTTTATAGACAGAATCGATTGTATATGAATTTTAGCTTGTGCTGTGGATTGTTAAGGATTATAATACACTGGTTACTAATACATATTTGCTCTTCATACTGAAATATGCACCACTTTATTAGGCCTGCCACAGTAGAGTTTTAGAGGGAGGGGTTTAAAAAAAAAGTGTTAAAATTTCTTACAAGGAACTCCAGGGTGCGACCGATGTCCAGAATGGACTTGACCCCAGCAGAGACAACAGCGATGGGAGTCCTACCAAGTTCTGTGAGATCCGCACTGATATCCAGACCTGGGAGATTATTCATTTAATCATTGGAAGCTCATTTTAAGCTTTTAATTAAATACAGTTATCACATAAATAGGCTTTTGAAGTTAGCTAACTTATTCAAGTTCACATAAAATCTCAGGCAGTAAGCAACCTTACTGACATTTTTAGCATCCTTCCACAATGAGACCTTAAACAACTGTAACCAGGTGTGTCTTTTCTTTACCAACCATGTGTCATGGTCCTGGGTCGGTGACCCAGTGTTTTGAATTCTGGTATTACTCTGTATTATGGTTTTATTTCTGATTCTCTAGTTTTGCTGTTTTGGTTATTATTATCTGGTGTTTCATTTTTTTCTGGTGTGCATAATGTTCTGTTTTGGTCTTCCCCATCTCATGTGTGTAATTAGTTACAGCCGTGTTTTCTCTTTGCCCTGTTCACCTCTTGTATTTAGTGTCTCTATCTTCCCCTGCTTGTTGTACCCTCGTACTCGCCTGTGCATTTTGTTCCAAGTTTTGTTTCTAGCTTTACCAGTTTAGTTTTCCAGTTTGACTTATCCCAGAAATAAAACTGAGGTCTTTGAGTTCACGTTTCATCTCCACGAGTCTGCATTTGGGTCCTCCTTTCCTGCCTACTGCACACAGACCATGACACCTTGTGCACAGCACCATCTTTTTTAATTGTTTTCTTCCCTTGTTCCAAATTATAAGACATGTCAAATGATATGAAAATGTGTAAAAGGTATTTTTTAAAAATGTGGGACTCAGCGCACTGTGCTCTCCATCTCTGTGAACTCCTCCAATACCCCCAGTGACAAAAACAGGAATTCCAGCTCTGTGTGCTGCTATCATAGTGGCTGACACTGTTGTTCCTCCAGAGAGTCCCTGAGGAAACAACATACACCTGATAAGTGGACAACACCCTGACAGTATTTCATTTAAAGTTTGATCAGAGTGTTGAAGACTCACTTTGCTAATGACGTAGGGCAGATCACGCCGTGACACCTTCAGGGAGCTCTTGTCCTGGGCGAGGTGGTCAAGCTCCTCGGATGACAGTCCAACAACGACTTCCCCGCTGATAACGCCAACCGTGGCGGGAGTGGCTCCCTCAGCTCGTACAATAGCCTCCACCTCCTTTGCTGTCCTGTATAACAGCCCAACTCATCATTTAATCTTACAACAAACGGTATCTTCTGGTACCTGAGTTTGTTGCTAGTTGAAGGTGATTTTTGGTACCTCAGGTTAAGTGGGTAAGGCATGCCGTGTGTGACAATTGTGCTTTCGAGGGCAACCACTGGTTTGTTTTCTGCCATTGCCTGTGACACAGATGGGTGAATTCTGAAGAGGCAATCTGAGAGAAGAGGTTATCATCATTATTAACACGAACTTGTTATAAACTGTGTTAACATTACAGTTTTTAATGTCAGTGTTACAGTGAGAGGATGCATTTACCATTTTTGCACATTGTTGTCTGGCAGGTTGTTATTTCTCTTCTCAGTACAAGGGCAGAGACTTGCTTCAGTATCCTCATTTTGTTTGGGTCAACCCTGAGACCATGAATGATTTTAGTGTCAATAAAGTTGTATCAGGTGATCCTCTTCTTCTGATCAACTTGAATCAAGATGGCAGGTGCTTTTTAGTTAGATACTTAAAATAACATTTGTACTACAGAGGTGCGCAGAAGTCGTTTGGCACCTCTCATTTTTTAATATTTTGCATCCAGGAACCCAGACTCTCTTTAGTTTTTTAAGGTTGTTTTGAGCAATAGTGCTTGAGGCTTTATGAACACTGACCTATCAATCATGAAAAAAGCATTAAAAAAGGACCTAATTCAAGGGTTGAATCAGTGTTAGCAAAGAAATGTGTCCAAAGATTATATCTTGCCTATATTTTTGGCACCGGCTTCATTTCTCAGCATGAAACACATTGACAATGCAGTAAAATCATACTTGGACAGAAAAACACAGCAGAAAACTATATGTCATTGATTGGACTCCCCAGAGCTCAGACCTCAACATTATTGAAACAGTGTGCGATCATCTTGACATATAAGAGAAAGAAATGTCAGCAAGACTGTTGCACAATACTGAAAATATTTAATGCCAAGTCATCGAAACAAGAGAGAGATTACAAGAGAAAGCCTCTTCAAAGTTGAGAAAGACCCTTTCTTGCTGTTTAATCAAGTGTCACAGCATTTAGTTTAGATTTAATGGTTTTTCAACACAAAATGCAAACATACAGGAAAAAATCAAACTCTAATTTTCTGTCTATAAATTAAAAGCAATAAACTTTACCTTGTGTTTTTGAAGGAAAAACTGTTTAGTCTCCCAAATTTGTGGTACCCTACAGTGTGTTTTCTGCCAAAGCAGGGCACAATGCCTGCACAGCCATTGTGAGACATTCTGTGCACCAGAAAGTTGGGATAAATTCCAGCACCCTGACCCAATTTTTGCATTGACACTAGCACACTGTGAGTCAAGTGCTTTTTGGGTTTTTTTAAACAATAAGGAATAAAGGGCACTTATTGCTTCAAGCATAGTAATGTAAAAGAAAGTAAAGAAATACATAATACTTGAAACTGAAAATATTTATAGAGCTGTCTTGATCAAAAACAGCCATAAAGAGAAAAAGGTGTAATTTATACAAAGAATTTGGGTCTTACCTTCTCCACTGCAACAAAAATGCTACAAACTTTGCCCACAAGGTTGAACTTTGACCCTGTTAACACTGTTTGCACAGCCCACAAGCATCAACAGCACATTTCAATAGTTTAACCTTCTCTGTTACTGTCTCCTGGCAAATCAAATTAATGCAAAAACACACAGAACAAAGACCCAGCAGATACTTCACAATATGGTACAACACACAGTAAATTGGCATATTTTATAAATAAATGTACAAAATGTCCTTGTAAAAATACAGTTTTTATGGTTTGTAGTGGAATGAAAAATGTACTACTTAGTTTCTGGTCTCCCATGTACATCTAAAGAACTGGTTATCACAAGTATCTGAAGGTCTTAATGCTATTCTATTTAACTTAGTAATTGAATCACATTGTGGTACAGTGGTTAGCACTAAAAGGTCACAGCATGAAGATTCAGTAGGAAGACCCTTTCATGCAAAGCTTGCATGCTCTGCCTGTGCGTGTCCTCTGGGTGTTTTTGTTTTGGACTATAGCCTAAGTACCTTCTTGCTGGGTTAACTGGTGATACTAACTTAGTTGTAGGTGTAAATATGAGATTATGTGGTCGTCAGTTTCTCCGTGTTGTCACCATGATGGACTGGAATCTTAGTCAGCTTAACTTACAGCAACTTAGTTTTTCTAACACAATGAGATTCCATATTTTTTTTAATTCTGAGAACTAGTTACATTTTACAGTGTACCTGCCATGCAGCCAGTGTAGCTGGGATAGGCTCCAGCCCCTCTGCCACCCTACGTTGGATACAAGATTAAGAAAATGGATAGAAGGACGGTCACGAGCTCTGAACAATTGGTTGGTGGAAGTGCATTGATGAGAACATTTAAAAATTTTCTGACAGATAAAGTTTTGTTTCATCTGTAGTGAAGTCGTCATTTGTCTGCACGTGATGACTGATAACTTGGACTGGGTGAAGAACATAATCTGTATTCAAGTTTGGGTATATGGACGGGTTTTTATAGATTTCATATGAAGTCTGCTGAAACTCCAATTCTGAGCTTTCCAGTAACTCCTCTTCAAACCAGCATGGATGTTCCAGCTGGTATGCACGGAAAGCCTCTATAGCATCATGCAGGGCTCTACCTGAGGGACACAGATGGTAAGTGTCTTCTGAGAACCCTTCAACTTGCTTCACAATGCCTGGTTCATGTTTTTCTAAGTCCAGGATTCTGAAAAAGACCTCCTCAAACTGTTTCATAAGCTTGTATCGTACTGTAATGTTAAAAGGTGAAGGAACATCTTCCTCTGAAGAAACACCATCAAAGTAAGCCACAATGTACTTTTTGAACGATGCAGATCGGATAAAATGAGGAACCAAGAGGCTGAGGGACGGTGTGAGCATGTCACCTACAGATGAACAAGCGTCTTCTCTCATGAAAACCTGTTTGTCACCACACATGGCTCTCCACTTGGCTTGTACGCCTCGCGAGCACAGGATTAGTATCTTAGCAGAGGATTTCTCAATTTGCTCTTTGTGCCAGTCCAACCACTGGATCTTTCCCAGCACTCCCACTCTACTAGAATCCAACAAATCCAGGACCACCTCCGTACCACATTTATTCATCAAGAAGGCACAAAGCTTGAGAACAATATTTTTGTATAAAGGGTGGTCGAGGGAGTGGATGATGAGGACACGCTTCCTCTCTTTGACTTGCAAAACTTGTGGTTGGTCTCTGGCAGTGGGTGAAGATGTGTTCAACGGACCTGAGAAATTATAAAAATCACAAATTAACTATTTATCTATTCAAGCTTCTATTTAATGCAGTGCGTATTTAAAAGAAGACAAACCTTTATGAGATGCTCTCCAAAGTAAACAAGCCAGATAAATACTAATTAACAGCAGCCCAACAGCAGCCTTTATAAGATAAGTCCTTGTTGGATAAACTAAAATGAAAGAAACTCACATACTTTAAAAAAAAACCAAAACATACTTATATAACTAAACATACGAAAAATAAATTAAAGCATGACTGTAGGTTAATGTAAGACTATTGATACATATGATATAATTGGTAAAAATTGCACTTACACTGGCAGTAATTAATTTTTATCTTGGGGCTCAAACAATTATTTTGGCATTGCCTAAAAAATGGTTGGACCTTCAAGGCAAGCAGAGTAGAAGGAGCTCTTGACACATTATCTCTATATGGAAGAGTATTTCATTAACTGTTCAGATTGGTACACTAAATTAACTCACCATTACTGATATTTCACATTGCCTGAGTCGCCACCGCTCAATCTCAAATGTCACGTTCATAGTCGTTGCATTTTCCTTCTTATTTATAAAGAATAAAAAACACATTTTGGCTTAAAGTCAAGTATAGTCAGAATTACTCCTGTCATGACTCATATAAAAAAGTGATGACATTTAGTAGAACTACCTTTGAGACATTTTTTGAGCAAAGGATGCCACTGTTCAGGATGGAAACTCTGTATTTCTCTGAATACTGTGAAGCCTTGAATGTCGCAACAATGGACAACATTTTGATGTTATCATTAATCAATACGTTAGCCTCCATACTAGGATCCCACTGGCTGCCTAAAATGATAGAAGAAGAAGAAGAAAAATAACACAGTTCAGTGTTCTGGGTCTAAGTGAATAGTAAATATTTAAAATTCAAGAGAAGCAAAGAATTTACCGTTTTCCAGACACATTCGGATCTGTTTGATTCTTTCGTCATGACATCCTGGTCATCGTTGCAGACGATGTAAGAAGGGGAATAGGACATATTGAAGTCAAACATGAAAGTCACAGCTGCAAAAATGATTCAATCTACAGAAGAATCAGCATGGATCCTGTTGGTTTCTTATTATTGATCATTATAATTACTGTTATTATAGTTACTGTTTCATTAATTTTCATTCTTACTGTTTAATACTATTGATTCAAACATCTGATTCATGTATATCTAATTTATTTTCTACATCCTTATGATTTAAGATGGTAATTAGAAGCCAGGTAATGCTGATCGAATGCATTTGATTAACTGACCATCAGCAAATGTGACAACCTCTATAAAAGCATAACTTTTGGCATCTTGCTGCAAAGGTCAGATGCTCAATGCTTAGAGAAACTGCAAAAAACCCAAGAGCTACATCTGACGCTCTACAGGCCTCGGTTAGTATGTTAAATGTTAAAGTACATAATGACACATTTAGAAAAAAACAGGAATGTACTAGTATGCCTTGTTTGAAAAGCCTCTTCTTTCTCCAAAGAACACGGCAACACTGCAAGTCTTCTGAAGCACTGACCTTCAGACAGATGTTTTGGGTGAGAGCGTCATGTTTGCACAACATATCAGCACAAATGCTTCAGACTGACTGTAAAAAACTGTGCTTGTTTTGCAGGCACAGGACGTGGGCACCTTGCAGTCACTGACTCAAACATGAACTCCTCTGTATATCAAAGTACTCTAGAGTCAAGCATGAGGCCATCTGCTAGAGCTTGGCTCAAACTGAATCATCCAATAGGACAATGCAGCTAATCTATAACATAATGGGTGAAAAAGGAAGTAATCAAGGAGTTGCAATGGCCTAGTCAAAGTGCAAACCTCAACCAAAGCTCAGCGACCTGCAGCTGCAACTCCTCTCCACAAACCACACAGCAACAGTAAGCAGGTTTCATTCTTTAAACGATTACAATTATCAAACATCTTTAAAAAAAAATTGACTGGTGTGGACAAGCATTTTGTGACATTTGAGTTTGAAAAAGATCTCTTTTTCCGGTTCATCTAGAACTGGTGGTGACTTACCTGGAATGATAATTGTCTTGAACTTGCTCTCAGCTCCATTTTCAGGTTCAGGCAAATTAAAAACAGTCACATTGTATGTGTGGCCAAACTCTACCTCAACTTCATCCAAAGAAAATGTCCACTAATAAAGAAAAAACAAAATCACAAATGTTTAACCTTTTCATTGAATGTGTGATAGTTAAGTAAAGGTTAAGTAATCAGTTATTTCTCTTACCTCATGGTTTCGGTTGCGCAATGCTGTATTGTAGTTAAATGGGTATCTAAATTGCACACAAAGACTTTGATTTGTAGTTTGATCCACAATATTGATTTGAGATCCATTAAGTACCCATATGGATGCTGTGAACAGAAAAAGTGGTATATTCGTTGCCACTTTTAATATTTCATTTAGTATTCACATTTAAAGGAGCACTAGTAGGTTTTCATTTTTTACTTGACATATTCCAAAAATGTGAACTACAGTAAATATATTAACTTTACTTACAGTCAATATTTATTTTCCACGTCACATTCAAAACAGGAACAAGCTCACGTTTGCCCTTCCAGAGTTTCACCTCCACCGAACTTGGGCTGCTAGGAGCTTCTGTATTAGGTACTTTCTGTTCATCTGAGCATTTATCTGATATGGAGGGATTTCTTTATTATGATGCTAAGATATATTTCACTGATAGGTGCAGTGGTGGAATATATAGAATATTTACTCTCCTTTACCTTAAGTATAATTTTAAAATGCTACTTCCTTTTATAAAATAGTTTAATTTCCACTGTGCACCATTTATGGATGATTTTCAGATAAGATTCTAATAAGCCTTGGCAATAATTAACGAGATAAAAGGCAGTGTATAGATGTGCAGCAAAGAAAGCCATCTTTACAAAATTTATTTAAGTGACATGTATTTACATTTACTGCCTGGCTTACCAGTAATATGATGCTTTCAGCATTTTATTCATACGTTCTGTATTATGAGTCAAATTATATAAATTTCAAATTTATATGGTTGAACTTTTCCTCATTCATACAGCAGTATGTGAACTTTATTCAACTGGTTTGATAGATAATATACTCACTAATTTTGCAGTTGTTAAGGTCCTGCAAAGATAAGACCAAGAAAGGAAAAAACAAAACAGGATAAGTTTATGAAGATTAACAAAACCCCAACCCCTAACTTTAATCAGACTGCTTAAATTGTTATGTAGCATAAAAGTCTCACTGGCTGGTTGCAGTCCAGACGGTCGTCCAGCATCCTAAGAGCAGACAAGTCTGTGAGTCCAGCAGTCAAACAAAAACAGAAACAGAAAAAAAGGCTCATGATGGTGTAGATCCCCATCCTGTAGCTCAATTTGGAAAGGCTTTAAAAGCAACAGAGCAAATGAGAAAGATGAATAAATGCAGTAAAGATCCCCACTTGAAAACAGCAAACACTATTTGTGGTGTGAGTTCAGCAATGATTTTGTTCAGTTTTATCAGACATCACCATCTGCACAGGAAGTGGTATGCCGTAATTTCCATTGTAATGCAAGACTTTTTTTTTTAAATGTCACAAGCTGCTTGTAAATTAGATAGTGCAGGGTTTTTGAATGCTATAGATTAATAATAACTACAGCAACAACAAAAATTATTAAAACATCAAACAGTCACTAGGAGGCAGCAGTGGTCAAATTTACAATAAGGAGATGACCCAGTTAAAGGAGGTAATACAAACAACCAAAAGGAACAAAAACTTTTCATTTAAATCTTTATTAATTTTCTTTAAAATTTTTAAACTGCTTTTCTTTCTTGGACACTTTTAAATGTCAAATCTCAGAAAACCAACAACTAAAAGCTGAAAATGAGGCGATGGAGAGGAGTGCAGCAAGGATCCCCAGCAAGCCTTGAACTGGGATAAAGACTTAAACTATAAACCTCTGCTGGCCAGTGATAACATCTCTTAAATCATGTTTCCACACCCACCGTGACCCACATGTAACTTTACCGAAATATAAAGACAACAGAAAGTGTGAGTTCAGAGGGTCAACACATAGAGCCAGCAGACAGTCCAGCATTGTGGAGAACAAGCTTAGAGCAATGCACTGCATGGTTCCCAGCTATAACATACTATGTGGCTATGTGATAATTCCTGTTGCATTGTCTGAGTTACTGTGCCTCCTACTGGATATTAAGCTCAACTGTATCAGTTTACATAACACTAAAGCAGACAGAGAGACAGACAGTCCTGTGCCACTGAAATCTGACCAGAATAGACGGTAGATATAGTGTTTGATCTGACCTCTGTGTGAGAGTGCAGTCATGGCAGTAATTCATAAGCCAGGGTGGCATCTTGGTCCAAATATAAAAATACTCTAATACTTTGATACTACTAAGTACAGCAGCCCCAGACTGTGATATGAAGTGCTGTGTTCCTTCTTATCAAATACCTTAGTGTTGCTGTGATCAGTGTATGTGAGTGCGTATGTGTGTGTGTGTTTTCATCTCTTTACTTCCCCACCCTTAAAATGTATAATTCAGCTGATATATGAACTTCAGAAAAGCTTTATATGTGCTTGCAAAGTAGATCATAATATGTAAATGTTTTTATATTCTGTCAGTGCTGTGAATGATACGCTGTGCTTCATAGCATATTTATTTATTTTATTTAGAAAGAGGGGCAATACATATTAATGAACATTTTAACAAATGTAAATATGCCAGATAATACTATCAATACTAATACTATAACCAAGAGACTACAGACATAAGTTACACCATGTTTAAAAATGGGTTTTTAAAACACTTTATAAAAGCTATGCTTCAAAATTAAATGATCCAAACACTTGCTTTAAACTACTCTGTAGTCAATTCTTACACTTACATACACTATAAATA
The DNA here is from genome assembly GCA_015108515.1 of Hemichromis elongatus. Lineage (NCBI taxonomy): Eukaryota > Metazoa > Chordata > Actinopteri > Cichliformes > Cichlidae > Hemichromis > Hemichromis elongatus. Next base: position 29,467 of record VUQR01005323.1, read on the forward strand.
CACTTAAAATCACCCAAAACATGGTTTTAAGTGTGTTAAAACCATGTAACCACCTTAAAATGCAAACTTAAAATCCACTTAAAACCCCGTTTTTAGTGCCGCTAAGTACAGATTCAAAGGTTAGGTTGAAATAAACTTCTACCAGACTTCAACTTTGAAAAACTGACATTAAAGTGCACCTTTGATATAACTGGTCTTTAATGTGGCCCTCTGCTAGCAAACAATGAGGCCTCACCGTGGCACAAATTTAAAAAAGCAACCATGCTTTTAGTGCCTGGCATCTGCAGAGGATAGCTCAGCTGTCAGCTAGGTGAGGGGGGCGTGAGGTGTGTCTTGTGCAATGCAATCACATGAAAATAAATGGGTCATGGGTTGAGGGCAAATCAAAAATGGATTGTGCAGCATGGTGCAGCAATTGTCAGGTGGACTGGGGGGGGGGGGGGGGGTTTTTTTTA